>JAQGBY010000043.1:0-79507 GCA_034698785.1 Mycogona germanica
GGGCCTAAGCTCTGAGAGGGGTACAGAATCTTCCTGTTGTGATCCGTCACTTCAGTGAATTAAAAAAAAATAAAAAAAAAAAAAAAATGTAATTCGGGTCAGCGGTGTTTGTAGCGTTTCTGGGAAATTCTTATCTTCCTACTGCAGAAGTAATTTACTTTATTGATGCAATTGTTGGCGTATTAGCTTTAATGAGGTTGCGGGATTTCTTTATTGTTGTAAATTTTCCCAGATTTTTCTACATTGCACAAATATCCACTGAACACAAGAACAGTGGTTACGACATTCCGGCGTGTTCGGTATACTTTTGTATTTCATGTACATTTCCTTGCAACCAACTTTCTTTCATATACACATTTTTTTCTATTCTGTGCTCTTCGAGCAGCGACGGATTCTTGTGTCTTGGTGATTAATTTTCCCGTGATAGTAATTATCTTTTGATTTTTTGTTTCGTCAACAATATAAATACATCTATTTTACAGATGACCGTAAAATGGTCTGAATATAACACCATTGAAATTGCTTATATCTCATTCTTAGGCCGCATGTCGCAGAGAAAATGGAACAAGGAAAAACCATTAAAATATTTACTCTTTTAAGAGGTGCGGTTGTGTACTACTGATGCACGGTATTGTAGAGCCTGTTCGTCTCGGTCGGATGCCGACTTTATAAAAGACTATTTAATTAAAATTTAGATCGATAGTTAAGAACCACCGTTAGTTTTCGCTAATCACCAAACCAAACTTAAGTTGACTCACTTCCGCTAATCGCTGATAATAGCGTTCGTCGAACAGCATTGCCGCCTGCTGGCAGATCTAATGTTGTGCCTGCCGCTACGTGGTTTTTGTCAGAGAGCGAGTGTATCAGGTACATGTACAGTGAGTGTGCTGTGAACGGATTTGCTCATGAGTCAAAACCCCGTGTCACACAAAGTTGGCATCCACCCCAAAAATTTCCTGCTGACATTTGAGTATCCCGCCCCTGTTCAGTCTTTCTTCTGGGAAAACGAATGCAACTTTTAGTTGAACGTGTTTCATGTTTTCGACATCAAGGTTTCTGACTGTGCCACGGGTGTAGCAACACATTTTCTATTAAAAAACAATCCAGGGTTGTTGGACTAGTTAATACGCAGTTTCGTTAAACGTAAGGTTGGTCACGAGTTAACCACCACGATTACGAGCTCTTTATTGACTAGATTATTGTATTTTTAAAGAGGGTTCTTTCTTTGTGAAATTGATAGGTTTGTTGCCCTCCAGCGTGGATCAGGGGAAAACTGAATAGCTAAAATTGTGGGCGAATTGCTCCATTATTCCATGGAATCTTAAAATGTAGTCTGAAAAGAAAGGACACTCGCGTAACATGCCCGTGTAAACCTTCACCTACGAGAACCTAAACTGAAACAAATAAATCAACGCAGCCTTGTCGTAAAATCTACATTATATTTAATGAATGAGATAAAATACGTTTCAACTCGGGGAATAGCCCCCAACCCTTCCTGGCGGAGACGATAACTGAGGGAATGAAAAAGCAAACAAGAATTTGAACATTAGTTCTTTCTCTGACGTTTATACGATTATTTGCTGATTTTGACTGTTGAAAATAGATGCATGCAATTGATATATAATTATTTATTTAGAACGCTTCAACGGGTTTGTTTCTTATTTTAATTTTAAGGTTGCTCGGTAAGATCGGGTTAGGTTAGAAACAATCATAGTCAAGGACGAATACGTTTTTGGTGATTTACCGCGTAATTTACGGTGTTCTACGGTACATGTAAGCTAACATCCAGGAGGCGTTCGCAAGTTCCCTTTTCCCCCTTTGTGTACTAAACTAATTTGCTAACAGTATGTACCAGTATGTAATTTGAATCGCGTGGCGGTGATGGTATGACGGTCCACCGGAAATTCCCAGATCTCGCTTCTCTATCGCCTTATTGTCTGGCTGCCGAGTTAATCCGACCCGGTTCAGACGACACATGCATTCACCGACTCGGCCAGGTATTAGTGAATGGGATTTATTTGTGATCGCTCGGACGACACGCACAATGGTGCGCCGTTAATTTCATTCGCCCCGCCATAGTACATGTACTGGACAGTCTCTTGAGACCCAAATGTGTGCTGGACTTGTTTGGTGCTTGATTCAGGAAACTTAAAATGATAGTACTTCTTGAATTTTCATGAAATAAAACAAAAACATGAGCATCGAGACCAAAGACGTTGTGTTCGCACAACGCTACCTTTTTTAACTTGACCTCAATGAAATTGCGATTTCGTCAATATTCACAAAAAGTGTGCAGTGTTTTGCGCTCTTTTGATGCGTAATCCTGCACCAACCACCACAGCTTTTCACGGCCCACTGACCGCGCAGCAGATCAAGCGTTCGGGCGGTTCGGTGAGTGGTGGTGGTAGGGAGGCACTCGGGGTCTTCTGGTGGATTGGTTTCTTACCAAGTACACAGCTGTGCGCACACGAAGTCTCTCCGGATTGCATCTAACGTCATTGAGCAATATTTCCAGCTATGGAGCAGTTTGGCAAAGCGTCAAACAGGTTTTTTTTTTGGTGCTTTCGGCCAGTCTGGTGGTTGCCGCAAAAAGTTGGACGGTCTGGTGTTGAAATTTTGCGAAACCTCGAAAAACATATGTGAAAGTGTATATTTCGGCCAAAATTGAACTCTGATTGAAATAGAACAAATGCGATGGATGTCAAGCGTTTCTATTTGCAATAATGTTAATTTTTAGCGCTTGTCGCAGGACAGTTAAAAGTGTGAAGAACCATTTCAAGAAATTGTTCAAATACATTTTTGTTAATCAAGAAGAGATCGAATTTCTACGCCTTTTGAGATCTCACTTGAATGCTCATTCGCCTTCGAATTACCATAATAAATAAAAAAGATTTATATTAGTAGACGCCCTGTAAACATGTACGATCATGTGTACAAGTGTATTCTTCCAGCTCGAGTTGAAAGAAGGTCTGCGATATGTTGGGAGCACCACCGAGCAAACGTTTTTAGCTGGATTGGTTGGCTCTTCGGTCGGAATGATTGTGGTGTGGTGGATGGAGCGCCAGAATTAGTTTCAGGTAGTGGTGGTGGTGGTAAAGGTCGATCGTATAGTTTTTCTGCGCCTCGTCCCCCCCCCCCCTTCACCTTCTGATATATGATTTTTGTCTTCCAGCACCTCCTTGGAAACCGGAATATGATTGTTTTTGTTGTAGAACCAGTAATTTTTTTTTCTTCGTTCTAGTTTCTTGTTTTTGTGCTCGCATTTTGCGGCGCTGAATTTCTCTTCAGCGTGCACATCAGACAAACAACAAAATATGACTCAGAAAGAACCTTGTTATTCTCGTTGTTTAGTTTCGGCACAATATGGTGACTGCATACAAAGATTGTTGGGCCATCGGTCACGCCGGATAGTCATCTGGGTCGCTACCTTATAGTAATTTCTTTCTTTTTAAATCAACGAGAACTGCACCTAGTCGCGGCGACGCATCCAATCATTTCAAAGGCTGAACCATTTGTTCTTTGCGATTACAAATTTTCGTCAAACGTTGTTCTTTACATGTGATTGCTCATTTTTTTCCAGTCGCTGTCGGGAACGATTACGATTATTACTTGAAAAAATAATGGGATCTTTATTTTTGGTATCCGGGTCAATAACACCTGTGATGTTGTTCGGCTGAATTAGTATTACATGGACGTCGATTTGAAATGCTTCTTAATAAATAACAATTTTAAGATGTGAATTCCCAGTTCAGTTTTCTTGCTACTATTAGGCAAATCTGTTATTAGGCAGAAAATAACTTTTGCCTCCGAACTCTTAAATTTGTATTGACTGTTTATTTATAGTCTTTGTAAATGTTTTATCTGTAAATGCATGCTCTTATCGAATATCGGTGCTAATCGTTCATATAGCACAGTTTTCATTGTGCCACTGATCCGGCACTAGAATTTGAACAAACAATGGCCCGATCGTTCCCGAATGTTGCACCAATACCTCGAAAGATGTCCTACAGTTCTACTTCGGTGCCTTTTATGTTCGGGTCGTTAACTAATAAGCTGAAGCAAATTGCACCTACTGTAATTTGCAGTCTGTAGATTTGGAGTACAGTATTTAGTTGGAGCTGGTTCCAGCTGTACACTCTGCGGCGTGCAATCTTCTATCGAGCGAATAATTGCAATTAAGCGTGGACGGCGGTGGCGGTTACCTGGGTCCAATCTGATACTTTTTTCTGTGTCTTGTGTGCGTATTAGAATTGCAGTCACGTTGCTCGAAACCTGCAGTAGCAACGTTTGTTATTACCTGGTTTTCGGTGTATCAATGTTTTTATCAATGTTTTTATGGCTGTTCACGGTCACATTCGAATAGAATCATGAATTGCTTGATTGACTAAACGATATTGGCTCTGGCCAAATGGTTTTTTTAAAGAATACATTTTTAAACTGTTTCTGAGTTCAACTGAGCTCATTTTTAAACGTCGACATGCTTGTTTGCAAATAAATGTATTTGTTTATTGTATAAATTGTCAATGTTCGAATTTTTGGAGGACTGCGTAACTACGCGAATCAAACTACGCGGGTAATCAACATAACAATACGTCCTTCGGGCTGTCACCTACGATTGAATTTGATTTGAAAACGATATGGTAGAGACTCATGAGTGGCCAAAAAAAAGTATTTAAATAACTTATTTGATTCACTGCGCTTGCTTTCATTTCAGATCCGGCGTCGCCGTCTGGCTCGCCTGGGCGGCCTGGGCACGGCCGGCACCTCCCCAACACCCTCCAGTCCAGCCAGTCCCCGCGACGATGACGGTCCCTCCCGCTCCACGCCGGCCCAGTCGCCGCTGCTGGCGCCCTCGCCCGGCGGGCAGGCCTCGCCTTCTTTGCTTATGCCGATTTTCCCAGGTGTGCATCCCCTGGCCCCCGAGGCCCTGGCGGCCTTCCGGGTGCTTCCGCCGCCGCTCGTGCCGCCGACGACACCATCGCCATCCGTCGAGCGGACGCCAGCCACCACACCGGGCGTCGAGCTGCCAGACAGCCCACCCGCCGACGGTGCGCACAGCAAGGCGCTGAAGGAGCCACGCCTATCCGCTTCCGGGCGGCCACCCCTCGAGTCGCAGACGTCCGACTCTCAGATGATGGACACCGATATCGACTCCTTCGAGAAGGGGTTAGCGTTTTTTCTGTTGCGTTGGGATTTGGCGGTCTGGTCTCAGACGGGAGTTGTAATTACAATATGCCACACCGATACCTAAACGGAATTGCCTGAATTTGGGGAGAGAAAAAACGGTGTCTGGTGACTTCACACCTTCAAGGGTAGCAGAAATGAAATTGAGAGAAATTGACAAAGTATTCAGTGTTTTTGTATAAGTATATAATATATGTATATAAGTATATATATATATATATGTGTATAAGTATTTTTGAGACACCAAAGCTGCAATATCGGCAGGGCAAATATCGACACATAAACCATTGTTGGCGATAGAAATGATAAACATAATCGGCTAATAATGATGAACATAAAAACTTGTAATTTTACAATGTTTTTTCCTTTAAAAATAACAAAAGATATGATTGCCATTGATTAGGTCTCGTGTTTAAAAAAAGGTCTCTGACATGTTTTGTAGTGAAGCTGATGTGATCTGACGTGTTGTGCTGTTCTCTTGTTTCGTCCGACAGAACTCAGTCTCAGATGGATGTCGATTCGGGTATTGAAAACATGGAGGTGGAGGAGCTGGATCGGAAGGATCCATCGCACCGCCACCGGGTGAGTCGTTTGTCGTCGTCATTTGAATTGCGTGCCGCCTTTGACGTACGTGATCGCACACGATAGGGATCACAGTGGGGCTTCTTGTTGGACCACATGCCTATAATCCACGCGCACATCGGCTTCTCTTTTCTGCCGGATACGTTTAGCGCTATCTCCTTTTTATCTTTCTTTTGCTACGTTTGCTGGTTATATTATAATTTAATTTTTCTTAATCGCTGTCGTTGCAACAGGGCTCAAGCGAGAGCCGGGAATTGGGTGATCAAACGTTACAGGCGATCTCTCGAATCTTCTGCGTGTCGTGGACAGAGAACAACCTAGAGACTGTGCATCTTCCGGGCCTGGCTCAGGCCTACCAACAAATGTCTGAAGACGGTAAGTGATTTGATTTGTCATTTTGAGTATTGAAGAAAACAACAACGGCATTTTAACCTAGTCTAATTCTACATGTTGTTTGCCATCATACATGCACAGTATGTCCTTAAACAGCAAAGAAAATTCATGTTATTAGTTTGATTGGTAAAACTAATCAGAACATAGCATCTGGGAGCATACTGTTTTTGGTTTTGATATGCATTCGTTTTCGCTTACTGATGAGCACTTTCCATTTGGCCGAATTTTAATTTGATATATTAATGTGAGATGCCTATATAGTTGTATTTACTGAATTAATTTGCACTAAACACGTAACTATTAATTGTAATATAAAAATTGATGCAAATGCAGATCAGAATTTAATATGCAAGCGTACAGTGTGGAGATTTGTACTGTGCGTTTGTTCTGGCCAAAGTTTTGCCCTCAAATTAACCGTTCCGTTTGTTTCAAAATTGTTCTAGCCTATTCTGGTCATCAAGATCTGATCAGCCAGGTGCTGATGGAAATCCTGACCATGATGGCCAAAGAGAATCCATTTGCTGTCATCAACGCCAATCGCGAGGAAGCTCAGAGGAGCTCTCCAACTCACAGTCTCTCCACCAGTCCTTCCAGGTAGGCAGAATTGATTCTATGGAGTTGGTCACTATTGAAATTAGTGTTTTATTATGAGCACCAACGTTGTGACTACTTTAACGTGTCCTGATATCGTACGGGCACGAGTTCCGAGCTCGCGTAGATATTTCTCTTGCCTGCCCGAAATATTCCGATGGTGTCACCCGGGATTGAACTCGTGATACGGGTCTTTCTTGTCTGTAGCCCTGTACACTTTAGTGAATGAAACTAAAAAATAATAACTTCAGAAAACTAATGTACATTCTTTAGTGATGCAGCTTCAAATACACGTATTGTGAATCTTGATTCATCGATGGCAGAAGCCCAACACTGTATTTCTATTTTGATCTTTAAGTTAGCGAGCGTTTACGAATGCCATTTGATTACTGTATATCCTTGAAGTTCTTTATAAGGATTATAGGGGTTGAGCGGTGAACCTATGAAACAATTGAACTTATCATAGATCATAAATTATATTTCCACAGCGTCTGTATGAAATATTGTTCTAAAATGAAGAGATATAATCCTACCACAAAAGATTACAAGCATCGCCGTAAAATATTTTGAGTATCAATTGAGTAACAAATATAAAGAATTAATGTCGTCGGATAATATAAAGCAATTAAAGTGCAAACCCAGGACGCGACTGGGGGAAACGACGACGTCCGAGTTGGCAAGATTCGGTCAGATTCGTTTCTTTTAATTTTTTTTTTGTATCTGACAGTCTTGCCAACTCTGACGTCGGCGTTTCTCTCAGTTGTGCCCTAAGTTTTGCCGTTTCTTTGTTCTGTTGTAAGCTGTACATTCTATCTACTTTGTTTAGCATGGCCCCAAGCCCACTGGCATCGCCGATAGTGGGTTCTCTGGCCCCGACGTTTCCCACTCCCCATCCCATGTTCCATCCGGAAGACTGCCCTGAGGCGCAGATGCTGTCCTTCCTTATGGAGTCCTACAACCGCGTGAGCCTGGAGGAGCGCAGCGTGCCCAAGGTGTGCATGCCTCAATTTTTCACGATTCAATTTTTGTGAAAACTACCCTAATTCTTTGCATCGTTTGCATTTGCATTACGATTTCTGGAGTTGAGGGAGGACAAGGCAACTCCAGAAAACATTGCAAGCTTGTATGTATGGTCAATAATGTCGTATAACAATTCAAAGAGTGATTGAATGGCAGCAATCTCCCGATTCGGCTAGGAGATCGAATGAAAGAATTTGATATCGACTACAGGTTCTATAAACACATATAACACTGCATAAAGCTATGTTATACATGGGGGTGACAGTATAGCATAGTAAGGTGACTGCACCGTGGTCGAGTTGAGCAATGCATGGTGAATTGCCCTAACCAGCTTTCGATCGGTTCATTCTCAGGGGCAGATAGCCCAGTCGGGATTGCGACTGGCTGTGGCTCGGCGATCCCGGGTTCGATTCCTGGCGCGGGTGCTCGAAAATTTCCAGGGTGCTGGACATGCCCCTCGCATAGTGCCTAAGCACCATGAGGGGTACAGAACGCTTGTAGTGCTGTTGACTTCAGTTGATTGGTGAATAATAATAAAATGTACGCGGTGCTCACTAATCTTAACTGTCACTACCACGCAAACATACCTATACAGCGTTGTATGTGTTTATAGAACCTGTAATATACAGAGTATATATTTTTTTTATTAAAACGTCTTCAATAGATACATAGTTTACAGTTCATATTAAATAAAGTAGGGACTGAAGATGCGAAACTGCGGGCCCTCCCATTGTTAAATAAGTGTTAAATATAAGAAGTTCGATATTAAATCCTTTTATTCGATGTCGTAGCCGAACTCCCGGTTGCTGTCCTTCAATCGATCATCAAATTGTTAATAAATACATTTTTCTGTTTTTACAGTTAGCCTCGGTCCCTCCCCTCAGTGAAGTGCTGATGGACGTGCGATCGCTTAGTATTCTGCATTCACTTTTGGTTCTGCGAGGTTTTTTCACGGATGTAAGGTGAGACCTTAATTTTCTTCATTAGATTAAGTTTAACCATTCTAAGCCAGGTCTGGATTAAATCCTGAAAGAAAACACTCAAAACCAGAATAAGGTGATTGTTTGGTAGCGTGCGGTAGCAGTTCACGGTGGATTTGTTTTGACTTTTATGAGACCGCTAAATTTGTGCCCCTCACGTAGTGCCTAAGCACTAAGAGGGTTACAGAAAATCTGTAGTAATTTAACTACAGTGAATTTTAAAGAAATGTTACCCGCATCACAGGGCGCCGATTTTTGTACTTTATTCAAACGTGATGTGATGATTGTTTGTTTCACGTCTTGTTTTCAATTCTGCCAGGCCATCAACCAAGCCGTCGCTACTGCTGCCTTACCTGTTGTCACAGTCGCTTCCTCGGGGCTTCCTGCAAGAGTTGGTGTTGGCTGCCTGGCAAGATCGGGAACTTTTTAATTCGGTACGATGTAGTTGCTGTAATCATTTTTAAAATAGTCCGTCTCGGTCAGTATAGATCATGGTCACATTTGCTACACATTTAAAAATCCATACAAGTTTTGAAGTACCGTTACATAAAACATAGAATCATATAGAATACATGTAGTTGGAATATTCTCATAATTTTCATGTTGATGTCAGAAACCGCTCGTTCTCTGGCAATGACCATATAAATTAACGCACATTTGTGTAAATTTTATTCACTGAAGTGTATATCACGACAGGAGTTTCTGTACTCCTCTCGGTGCTTAGTAGGCACTATGTGAGGGGCATATGATGACAATTCTTAGATTATATTAACGGAATTTTATCAGTTTTCTTATTTTGGCTCTGTAATCAATTTCAAGAAAGTCCTTCTCCAACAATATATGCTCAATTAATTTTATTGAACTGAAAGTGTGTTTCTTGCTTGCTATTGCACACTAAATGTGTTTTTTCATCGCGCAGCTCTTCAATCACGTCGTTCAGAGCATTCTGCAGGTGATGAGACAGTGCTCGCTCGAGTCTGAAGGCTTTCGACAGTCTCTACAGGCGCTCAACGAATTGTGCGAGATTCGCTGCTCGCCCAGCAACGCCACACGACCAATCTGCACTCTTGTAAGTTAACTTAGAAAAGATTGAAAGAACGCCAATGTTTCATTGACTTGGTGCTGACTGCAAATAATAAGCAACTGGTTACATTGCTGAACGACTCACAGACGTTTAATAATTACAATTTAGATAAACTTGTCAGCTTACGATTAATGTACAGTTCAGGTTCGATTATTCGGGATCAATGGTTGTGAGCATTGGCCGATTCCCAAACCCGTGTTATTGACATTACATTACAAGTACATAGATTACTTTTGTGCTTCTTTTCAGATAACTTTCCAGGATCAGTGGCTTCCTGAACCATTGACACAAGCAGTTGGTCGCGAACTCATGAAAACTTCCATTCTGGGTCCCTTTTTCAGCCTCTCAGTATTTGCAGAAGACGACGTAAGCTTAAGAATTAAAATAACTGATTATTTAGCCTCCTATAAAATTCAAAGCTAAATAACTCTCACATTGATTCCGACCACTAAAATAATTGCAGCACATATTGAGAAGTATTTATTTTCTTATTAGTGTTAAGATTATAATTTATTTATGCCAACACTGTTTATTGCTGCATACAGTCCTGTAACATACCAAGATTGTTTTTTTGCTATTACTCATAAGACTCCTGTTTTATAAATCAAAGAAATCTGGCTGTATGCCACAATTTATCTTAACATGTACATGCCAGATTTAGAACAATGTCTGGGTGTGGAACTGTTTGGAACTTTTTCTACTAACAAGTCATTTATTTTTGCTCATAGCCCAGAATAGTGGAAAAGTTTTTCCTTGGCAACACGCTGACCCCAGACAATGTGCGACTGACCAACCAAGCCTTACGTCACTCGCTCGAATTTCTTCGCCTGGAATTGTACAAAATCTTCCACTCCCTCCTGGTGAATTCAGACAGCCGCGACGCGGCTATGAACTTCGTCTCCACCGTGCTCAAGGCCAACGAGAAGCGGGCGCAAATTCAGGTGACTAGAGAAAAATTCACGACAACTGCTTATTTACGATTCAGCGTTAAATTTTTTCATATATTATATAATAGCTTCCCGGTTAGCCGACTATTTCAAATCTTTTTTAAAGTTTTATTTGAAGAGAAAACGTAGACATATATTTGATTTAATATTTTCTGTATTCATATTTTAGAAGATTATTGAATTATTGATAAGAAAATATAAAAAAATAATTGACTAAATGTAATTTCACCTAATTCAGATGGATGAGCGCATGATGGCCAGTGACGGGTTCATGCTCAATTTCTTGTCGGTGCTGCAGCAACTGGCCGTGAAGGTCAAATTGGATAAGGTGGATCCCTACTATCCGTTCCGTCGCAACGGCCGTCTATCCATCGCTAACGAGTCCCGCGTCAAATTCTCTTCCCAAGAGGTGGTCGCCTGGCTGGAGCAGCTAGGTGAGCTCCCAATGTGATGTCCTTCAGACGAACGCTGGCTTGAAACCAATTATTGCGACTGACTGTGGCTCGGCACTCCCTGGTTCGATTCCCTGTGCGGGCTCTCGAATATTTCGATCCCGGGGTACTGATGATAATGTGTCCCTCACATAGTGCCTTACCACCAAGAGCGGAGGGGTACTGAAAAATCCTGTAGTGCAGTTTGACTACAGTGAATTAAAAAAAAAATAATGAGCCTGCCAAATATAAACATATTTCGTTTGTGAGCCAATCAGCCAACCAGTTGGAGGCCTGGCGATACGGCAGTGACAATAATAGTTCATTGCTGTGTCGTCCGGGGTGTTGTTATAGATTAATTAACTATTCACTGGTTCCTGTTTTTGACAGACAAGAGCGATACTCACGTTTGGACTGAGCCGAAGTTCCCCACAGAGTGCTTTTTCCTTACGCTGCACTGCCAACATTTGTCGGTGTTACCTGCCTGCCGCAAGTACCAGCGCCGATTGCGGGCCGTGCGTGATCTGCAGCACATGGTGGAGGAGATGCAGCAAGCCGAACCCCAGTGGCGCGACTTGGCGGTGGCCGGACGCAACCGGCAGCTCATTAAGAAATGGAAGACGCAAGCCAAGGTAAGGGATGAGCGTCGCTCGGTTTTGGCATCCGACGATGATTGTTGACGGCAACCTATCGAATAGGCAGCGTTTAACTGTCTCTTGTAAAACTTTTTTTTAATGCGAAAATATAATATGGATAGTGCCTTAGCGTCAAGAAGTCTCTACATTGAATTAAAAAGAATATTGGCATTACAACCGATGTAATTTAGGGTACATCACAACCGATGTAATTTAGGATACATCACAACCGATCAGGTTTAGGCTGTTGTCTATGCCATAGGTTGGTGTCTTGTTGAAGGCAATGAGCCTTTGCTTTTGGCCTTTTTAAGAGTGAATGTCCTGCTGACGGAACATACTCATGAGTTCGGGTTGACTCAGTATTGATATGACGGAATGTCTTGATATGATTTTAAAAGGAAGAAAAATAAGTTTAGAGTCTTACGGAAATTGAAAGTAAATTCTAGCAGAAGATTGAATTTCTGCAAGTAACGGGATTCAATTTTTATTGAACCCGCTACTAGGATTATTAATTAATTTTCGTCCCAAAAAATATATTATTATTCACGCTTTTGATGATTCTGTGATTCGTTATTCTAATATCAGAAATTATCCAAGAGCAAAGCTTGCGCGGACGCGGGACTGCTGGATGAGACGCTGCTCCGTCGCTGTCTCACCTTCTACGGCAGCGCCGTTGCGTTCATCAACAAAGTTGTGGCTGCCGGCAGTGAAACGTGAGTGCACATCGGCCGCAGTTTTCAGTCAGGTTAGCTGCCGCAACTGCATGCTGATTCCAAGGAGTAATCTGTTCCGACGTGTTTCCTTAGTATCACATTACCACTGCCACCAGAAGTTCCGCCTCTATTGTCGTCATATCCCGACTGGTATATTGAGGACGTTGCTGATTTTCTACTCTTCGTTTTACAGTAAGTGCATCTTGAGGTATTTGTTTTGCCCCCTTTTGAGGTCATTAGACTTACTACTGTTAAAATAGTTTTAAGTTTAGCATTTTTAAACCTGAACGTATTAAATTCGTCAACAATTTATTTTTCATCGCTTGTTTTTTAGTTATTGCTGTGTTTCGTCAGTTTAACTTTTGCTTTTTAGAATTTTTTTTCTTATTTTGAAAATTTGTTAGCTGATTAGTGCACTATAATTATGAAATTGGGACACTCCGAAAATGTTATAATATTCATTACAATCTAGTGCGAAGTTCTAGAATCCCACTCCCATATAATAGAATAACTCAATAATTGGTGCGCGAGAAAAAAGTTTACAAAAGGGGGACATGTATCGTAAAAGCTTTGATCTGACAGTAAATACTCCCCAGCTTAATCATGAAAATAGCTCCGAAATTGACTGACTTTCGTTTCGTTGTCCAGGTTCGTGCCACAAGTGCTGGAGGAGGCGTGCACGTCCGACTTTATCACATTTCTCATAGTGTTCATCTGCAGTCCACACTACATTAGCAACCCCTACCTGATCGCTAAACTGGTGGAGGTGCTGTTCGCCTCCACGCCTACCGTCCAGCCGCGCGGCGAAGTCATGCACCAGCGTATCCTCAATCACCGCCTGGCGCAGCCCCATCTGGCGCTAGCACTTATGAGGTTCTATATTGGTAGGTAACCTACTTAACTGATTATCATCTGCTCCATCATGCCATATATGTACTTGCGAGCGTGGCGTCTTAAGTAAATCACTGGTATGGAGGCGCCCTGTTTGTCGTGCTAAAGTGTACTTACTCTACAAATGTAGAGTAATTCTCAGTATCCCTACATGTGTAGCTGTGTTCATCTCATTCGATTTTCTTTTATTTTAACTGTAGTGTTTTCTTTTAAATTTATATTGGTATATTTATAGTAAAGAATGTAATCTGAGAAAACAAAACCATATACCTGCTCTTCAGCAAAAAGAAAAACAAACAACGAAATAAATGACTCAAAAATTCTTTGAGTAATAATAGACTGCGGTGATTGTCTATTTTGTTTCGAGAAGTGTTGATATAGCAGATAATAAAATTCTAACCATTTTTTGTTCATTAACCAACCAATTTTTCGGAATTTTCTGTTATACAGACGTAGAGACCACTGGTGCTAGCAGCGAATTTTATGACAAGTTTAGCATCCGCTGTCATATTAGCATAATCTTCAAGAGCTTATGGGAGTGTTCGTTACACAAGAAAGCTATCATCGAAGAGTCACAGTAAGTGTAGCGCTCACTGAGTTGCGCTGTTTCATTAGTACGTGGGTGTTTCTTGTCTTAATTAATTTTGGTTGAATTTATTTTTTGTTCTAGCACTGGCAAACAGTTTGTACGCTTTATCAACATGCTAATGAACGATACCACCTATCTGTTGGACGAGTCGCTGGACACGCTAAAGCGGATTCACGAAGCGCAGGAGGCCATGGAGAATAAGGAGCAGTGGGCCCAGCTACCTCGGGTAAGCTATTCTTTATTGCTGAATTGCGGATCAGACAATTTATATAATTCTTATAATCATTTCTGGATGGGAGAGGCTGAAACTTGAACGATGTAGTCGCAACCTCAAAGTTATGAAGTAATTGAGATATTCGGACTATTGGCGCTATGGTCCAGGCTCGTTTCTAGCGCGGGCTCTCGCTTATTCGATTATTATAACATTGCAACCCTCAAATATTGCTAAAAATATCGTAAAGATCAGTATAAGAAGGTGTATTCTCTTTCATCGAGCGTCACATAATTTTTATTTTTGGTGTCTGGCAGGACCAGCAGCAGACGCGCCAGCGACAACTGGCCACCGACGAGCGCCAGTGTCGCTCCTATCTAACGCTGGCCAGGGAGACAGTGGAGATGCTTCACTACCTGTCTGCGGAAATCAAGGAACCCTTCTTGCGGCCGGTGAGTTTACGAAGGATTATATTTTTATCCTTCTATTTTTCGGATTAGGTGAATAGCAAATAGATTTCGTGCGCGTTTCGATTTACCACTCCATAGTTTTTGTGATTATCGTTTTCGAAGGTGTTTGGAAATTATCGCACTGCAATTGCTGAAAACTGCTGAAAACTGCAACTGCTGAAACTAAACTAGGCAGTTGTCACCATCGCACAATAAGAGAGTAGCATGGACAGGGTTCACATTTTGGCAAATGCTCGTGATTATTTTGTCGCATACTGAAGGGAGATTGTAATGTCAATGTTGGAGGAATTGTGTGTCCAGCTCCTATCGGGTGCAGAGGACGGGGCCACACTAGAATGGTTATTGAACCACAATTTAAATTTGACCTCTTATTTAACTCCTACTTCCACAGAGTGTGTAGACAGTGGAATGGCCTGACAAGAGTCTCAAATCCAGAGCCTGTTAAAATAGGATAATTCATCTTTGCTCCTGACTTATCTCTCAACCCCCGCCATAGGCTCCCCTTATGGGGGGTTGCTTGCGGGTACATATTGAAATTGAAATATATCCCGGGTTAGTGGTCACCATGACCGAATCAGACAGAATGGTAGCGAATTAGTAGTTTCATTTGTGTTTCCAGTCAAGAATCCATAAGATAGAAATATCATGAAAAATAACTATAACAAAATATAGTTAAATATGACTACCCGTGCAAATTAATTATGTACAATACTTTGGTGCGACGGTCCTGGGATCGATTCGATTCCCGAGAGCTGGTGAAAAATTCCTCTCGCATACTGAATCTTCTGTAATGCAGTTGAATTACTTATTGTAAACGAAAAAAATGTCACGCGTCTTTTGGTGACTTTTCGTTTACTCTTGACACTTTCTTTTGTTGTCCGTGCAGGAGTTAGTCAACCGCCTGGCCGCCATGCTCAACTTCAACCTGCGGCAGCTGTGCGGTTCCAAATGCAAAAACCTGAAGGTGAAGAATTCTGATCGCTACTGCTGGGAGCCACGCAAGCTACTTAACCAGCTAACCGATATCTACCTGCACCTGGACTCGCCCACCTTCGCCAAGGCGATCGCCAGCGACGAGGCAAGTACAGTCTTTAACGTTTTGCCGGATTCTCTCTTGAAGGATTCTAAATTCTCGATTGTGGGCAGATTAGCGATCAAATGTCCGAAATTGCTCAAACATTTGTCCGCGTCACATGGTGAAGCTGGATAAACGTGTTTTTAAACAAAGTACCAATTTTGAAATGAAGTGTCGTTCAGTCTTTATCTCTATATCCTTTATACAGCGTTCATATGACCGCGAACTTTTTGACGATGCCATTTTGCGCATGAAGAAGGCGTCGATCAAAAGCGACCACCAGATTGAACAGTTTCAGCAACTGTCAGAACGAGTCAACGAGGCGGTGGTCGCCAACCGCAAGAAGGAGATAGACTACAGTGACGCACCCGACGAATTCCGTGGTGAGTGTACAGGTGCTACTGGGCTGTGTTCGAATGGCCAAAGTTTTGAGCCTTAATATCTTAAGAACGTGGTGTGAGTAAATCGGGAGGATCATTCGCAACCTCAAAACATAGGTGCATACCGCACACCTTGGTTGTCAGAGCGTCTAGTGTCGCGAAAGCTTGCAACCACTCGTAGCCCAGTTGGTTTAGCGACTGACTGTGGCTCGGCGGTCCCGGGTTCAATTCCGGGCGCGGGCTCTCGAAAATTTCGAGCTCTGGGTACTGGTCGTTCCCCTCGCATAGTGCCTAAGCACCATGAGGGGACGTAACGCCTGTAGTGCTGTTGACTACAGTTGATTGGGCAAAAAAATACAAGTATAGTGTTGGTTGTGTCTGACTATTTCAAACTATTTAATAGTGTCACCTGAGCATTTTAGTTAAGATTAACACGATGCTATTTTCAATGAATCTCCAGTTATCCCGAAATTTTTTAAACCTTTTTTTTTATGCAAAACCTGTTTACTGTAAGGTCAACCAAGTGATTTCCGATATTGGGAACGGTTGAAGCGTTAAACGCAGTGTGACTTGAGCAGATCGCTCTTTGCATATTTGCAATGCACAATCCATGTGAATTCTTATTTTGACTTTTTGTATAAGTAAGATACATCTTAGTAAGTTTCATCACTGTTATAAAAGCAACAATTTTATTACTCCTTCATTACCTTCATTTTTATTATGTCATCATTCTGAGATTTTTTCGATTTTGTATCTTTTTAGATCCGCTGATGGATACACTTATGGAGGAACCTGTCCGATTGCCCAGCGGTACTGTGATGGACAAGGCCATTATTGAGCGTCATTTGCTGAACTCCAACACCGATCCCTTCACTCGGCAGCCTCTGACAGCAGACATGTTGACCTCTGGTGAGTTCACTCAACAAAACATCGATCGCGTTCATGCAAAAAATCTTTTTACTCATATTTGTGAATAGGCTAGTTTTTTTAAAAATAAATTTGATTTATAACAAAATAGCATGCGGGGTTGCTCTCGTTTTATGTTTGGATTATCAGTTTTAAGGTATCTTTTCTTAAGTTTTTTATCTCAATAACCAATTGCATATATTTTTATGCAATTGGTTATTGAGAATCAAGACTGCTGTGTTATAGGAATTTATGAAATATGTTTCTTTTCATTGCTCATTACAGATACTGAATTAAAACAGCGCATCGAGGACTGGATGCGCTCGAAGGCTTCTCATTGACAGCACTACACTTTAGTTCATCTTAATAATTGTAGTAGAGAATCATTCGTCGCGAATTTGTCGAGTTTGGGGAGGGAAAGTCTCAGAAGATGCGGTTGCAAATGGAACATTTTTATTTGTGTCCAAATTGCGACGCTGCGGTCTCGTTTGCCCGCACAAATTCATGTATCGGTGCTTTGTCAAGACAAAGAATAATCGTGTCACCGAGTCCATGTATATGTAATATTCTGTCATCTATTGTTTACAACTTTGTTATGCTTTCTTTACTCTTGAACTAAAAATTTATTAGTTTTTCATTGCCCAATTAAAAATTACTGGTCGTTTCTTTGTCATTCAATCTGTTGTGTGATTAATTTTCACTGTGTCTTGTGTGTCGCGTCCTGTGAAGTTGCATTAAGAAATTTTAAATCTCGTACAAATGCATCTGTAAATTTTATTTGTAAAGCAAAATTTTGCTGGCATTTGCAGCATACAACTCTGCGAAATAAATTGAGCTTGCAAAAACAAAATTGTGTTTAATAATACACATTTTGAATGCACCGATATCTGTATTTTTTGGATTCAAAACATTCCAATCGGCAACGTAAATATGGTTAGCAAATTATGATTACTATTACTACGCTTACTATTATTGCACAAAGCAAAATGATCTGATTACACGTTGCAAAAGTAAGCTCATCGACAATCGAAACCTATCTTTGAGGAATCTCCAATTTTATTTCGCATGCTAACAAGTAATACACGCTAAATGCATTCGCCCTAATGACTCATCTCCAGATATCCACGATATAATGGTTGATCGCGCCATCTGGCGGATGTTCGGAAGCGCCATTTTTCAATGTCTCCGTTGTTCGTGCGTTTCGTAACGTGTTTATATCGCTTTTTATTTGTTTCTTTTATTGCAAAATTAAGCCGCACCTGTCTGGTTGTTGATTAACCCAAAATCATTCAGTGCCGAGGTGATTTGTATAATCAAAATGAGTCGTCCCAACTCTCGCCAGTCAATCGATCCCGAGTTCATGGCTGTTTTGGCAAATCTTGGCGAAGGTAAAATATGTCCAGTACTCTCGAGACTGTGCATAAATGTTGAGTGTGTGAAGGGGATGTCAATTTCGGACCTCTGGTGATTCTGTAGATAAAAGCTGTCCAACGTTGCTCGAAATCATCCGATTTGCTCGGATCAACGCACTAAAACAGCTGCCTTAAGCATTGGTAATCTTACCCTTGACGGACGCATGACTCCGCCTCGTGCTTCAGTAGCCATTAAAGACTTAATAGAGAATGATCAAAGCGATAAATTTAAGAATGCTCAGATGGGATATATGCATTAAGGTACAAGAAACTCTTACATCACAGTAATTAAACATAGGCCCTTCCTTGATTATTCAAATAATAATAAAACCACCACGAATGTGACAAGGCAACTCTCGAAAAAGCTATTGCAAGCCTGTTGGTATGGTCTCGAAATCTTAAATTTTTTAGGTTATGACGAAGGTAAAGGGCAATGAACGTTTCAAAAAATATGGTTTAATGTTTCAACGAAGAGCTGCGAGATTTGTTGCTGGAGATTTGGAAGAACTGACAGTGTCACAGACATGCTGTCAAAACTGAGTGGAATGGCCTGACAAGAGCCTCAAATCCAGAGCCTTTTGAAATAAATCCATTTCTGTCCTCAACTGGTCTTCGACCCCCGATGAAATGTTTAAGCATAAGAGAACAAACACGGGACATAGCCTAAATACATCTGTAAACGACAATCACTGGAATATTGAATTTCTAAGGGCTGTTTGGTAGGCGATTTACTCATCACATCATGAACAGAGTCCCAAGCCATTCGTTTTTTGTGTTCGATTTTAGGAACCAGCTGGGAAACATTTGCCAGTGAGCAACGGGCCATGTTGATGGCTAACGAAGAACACATGAAAGAGAATGCCAGGCTAAAAGCGTTGGAGGAGGATGAAGCGTTTGCTAAGGTGAGTTGATTTCACAAAGGAATTCGGCGGTCCCGGGTTCGATTCCCGGCGCGTGCTCTCGAAAATGTCGATACGACATTTTCCGTTTCAAATTTCATTTTTGCGAAACTGCTGAATCAATAACAGCGCTAGAATGAAGTCGAGTTTTTTAACCACAGGCATCATACAATTTTTTGTATCCAGAATTTTCTGGACTGGGTCTTTAATTCCATCGTTAAAAATTATAATTTAAATAAATCTTAATGATTAAAATAATTCTAATCGCAGTGTGTTATGGAAATCTCTTAATGGCATCGCTTTGTACTCTGTCTCATCCAACGCATATTTTATGATTTATTTTTATTGCAGCAACTTTCCACGGAACTCAATGCGCAAGCATCGCCTGTCGTCAGACCCCGCGCCCAACGTCGGGGCATTCGTAAGGCTCTAAATGACAAATTGGTCCCCCTCCCCATTCTCAAGTGTGTTCTATTATATTCTAAACCTTCAAACCAGAGGGTTGGATGTTCAATCTTTTTTACATGGTCAGTTAGGTTGGGTAGCTTTTTGAGACAGATCCACTCATAGATAGACCCGAGTAAAATAAATGAAATGATTTGAAACAAAAAATGACGCGAAATTGAAACAATCTGAGCAGTTCATCTGCAATATTTTAATAATTACCTGAAATCGATAATCAGTTATTTTTGTCACTGCTTTAGTTAGCTCACAAACTAATAATTCGAACAATTTTCTTATGTACCATTGAGTTGTCCTTTCTCAGCAACGCGTGTGGACACACGCGTACCAATTGAGTCTCATATTCATTCATCGCTGTACCTGTTTTATTAGACGTCAATAATAAACCCTGTAACCCAAACCAATTGAGAAATAATTTTTCCCTCAATACCTTCACATAATTCTGTTTGTAGGCTTTGTTAACAGGGTCTCAATAGAGAGGCTTATTATTCGGAAAAGACACATCCAGAAAAATTACACATTTACACTATAAATCCTCATTCAGAAAAATTATTTTTCAATTTTCGATCTTGACAACGAATTAGATATTTTTAATAAAAATTGTTTTGCAGATCAACAACAATTTTAAAATGGTAACCACCTTTTTAAAAATATAATTTAAATTCTTTTAATGGGACTGACCACGACATAATATAAAATATGAAATAACCTGCATAACCCACTTCATGTATTTGCTATGAAATTATTTTTTAAATTTTAATGAAATCATTTGTTTGTGATTTGAACCCCACCAATTTGACTGCGCCATTGAAATTCCAGGTTGACTTTCACAGCTTTAATGCTTAAAGACAAATGAACCGGGGAAGGCAAATTTTTTTAACAATTTTTTCTCCTAGTTTACCTGTAGTAACGATTCTTCTATGACAACCCACTTTGCCTGCCATTGATTTTATGTAACCTTTACAGGTGTCGAGGAAACAGTTCTGGAGACCAATGAAGAAGACGAGGACGAGGATGTGGATGTGACCGACATTGAATTTGACGATATCAGTTCTAATGCGACGCTAGACACTGAGGAAAGCGATAGGGATGAGATGAATCCCGATTCCGAAGATATAGAACAAGAATCTGAGCATTTTTACTCTGCAGGCGAAGGGAGTGATTCCAGGGATGAAGACGAGGAAGATAGTTACGAGGTAGAAATGAGCCTAAATGTACCTATGGTACGGCTTTCAGAGGAGTTTTGTTCATCAATTGAATTAGGACTGGCATTTTTATGTTGCTCAAATCGAATGATGGCGGAACAGTTCCTATAGTTTTTAGTACTTTATGCGATTCTGTTCCTTCCTTGGTGCTGCAGCGCTATACATGGTGAACATTTTCACCAGAACCCCGGGATATTATAATCGAAAGTCCGCGCCAGGAATCGAACCCGGGACTGCCGAGCCAGGTGGTAGCTATACTGACAGTAAAATAGTTTAAATATTTATTTCAAGAAAATTCGGCCTTTTTACATCGCGTTACCTTACGATTATTTTCATCCAGGGTCCCCTTTAATAACGAGTGAGTGTGACGAGCAAAAGAAAATTTAATCAATACTTGTGTGGTGGTTGTTCTGCTGAACGCTGAGTGTTGAATTCATTTTTGCACAGGGCCTGATGAGCTTGGCGGCCCACCTGGGCGACATTCCACGTCGGCCCAAGACCAGCGTGGAGAGCCTGCCCACTCGACAGTACCATAGTCCCCATCATGATGCCAACCGATCGACCAGTTCAGAGTGCGTCATCTGCCTTACCCAGTTCCATAACAACGCCACACTTCGACGGTTGCCATGCTTGCACGAGTTTCACGTCAAGTGCATCGACAAGTGGCTTTCTGTGAGTAACTTAATTTTAAGTTCTCGATTTTGTTCAATCTGATGGGGCATTCCAGTGCAATCTGGTTGGTGTTCCAGTTAAGACAGGCGTTCTGCACCCTTCATGGTGCTTAGGCACTATGCGAGGTGATCGAAATTTTCGAGAGCCCGTGCCGGGAATCGAACCCGGGATCGCCGAGCTACAGTCAGTCGCAATACCGACTGGGCTATGACGAACTGTACTTGAATTTGAAAATGTTCGTGGGGTTGTTTTAAGTGTGATTGACAATCATTTTTGTTCAGTCGCTGATTCAATATTCTGATAGCACTGTTTAATCTTTATGGACTAATGTGAGAATAATGTTTTCGAATTGAAGGTCCCCTATTTACCATCAACGTGCCCCTCACATAGTGCCTCAGCACCAAGAGGGGTACAGAAACTCCTCTTGTGATACACTTCAGCGATTTAAAAAGCGTAATTAGTAAATGGTTGTTTGTGTTCTTGATTTGTTTCCAGAGTAACAATGTTTGTCCCATCTGCCGCCTGGAACTTTAGCATATCCATTTTGCTGTATGTGCCTTATTTGTCACGCAGATTGTCATCCTTAAGAACATCCATGAAGCGAGATTTTAAATATCTTTCAGTTGCCTAATGTTTCCCCTTTGTCGCCCAAATAAAAAATAAGGCCTCTTTATTTTCCAAAGAAATGCCAAATTATTTATGAGACGAGATCTATATATGTAAAGAAAATTATTTTGTATTCGACTAAGAATTTGAAGTGTGTATAATGTCAATCAGATAAAATAAATTCTTATTTTATTTTCCGTTCTTATTTTTGTTTGTTCTATAAAAAAATGGCAGACACATGGCCTTGAAGGAAATGATTACACGCTTCTTTGCTTCATCTTGATGGATCATCATGATGCTTTTTCTATTTTTAAGAAAATGTTTTTTTTTTTGGTGTGTTATCGATTTTTAAAAAAACTTTTGTTTTAAATTCTAGCTCGCATACTGAATTTGTAATATTTAAGTTAAAGTTAACAAGTAGATCGCACATAAAAGTGTAATGCTCTCTGCACCTTTTCTCATTGGTTTTACAAGTTGTCAAGGTTCATCAGCGCTAGGCTAGGGCAACCAAATTACAATTTAAAAAAAACATAAGATCGAATTGATGAAATTCGGTGGAACCTGTTGTGGCAAACTTGTAATTGTCCCATTTAACACCACGCAGTTCGTAAAGCAGAGGGAAGAACAGTTGACACATACCTTTCCTTTCCACGGCTTTGTTCCTTTCTATGCTGGATTCGAATCCAGCGGATAAATTTAAATAGGGTTGTTGGTTGTTGAATAGGAGTTCCTGCGTAACCTGCGCCACCTAATTCAAAAATTCGCGCCAACACATTGTTCCTAGAGTCCCCTGGTGTCATTCGCGATAAAGAATTTTCCTGTTCAAAATATTTAATGGCGGCTTTCGGCGGTTTACTGTGGTGGTCGATTTTAGGAAATCACAATAGTAGGAGCAGACAGCATTGTAAATTAAGGTTTTTGATTTCGCGTTCGTTTCGCTGTTTTCGCGACTTGAGACGCGTGGTTGAGTTCGTGTAGGCGACGCAAATTTGGCGATAAATCGTAAAGAAGATTACAATTTGGTGGCTAAACAGGTATTTTTCATGAAATTTATGTTCTTTCAAGAGTATCGATACATTCCACTTTTTGAGCATGCAAACGCAATTCATGCAGTTATGGTTAACTAACAGAATGACTAGAAGCACCTATTTAGCCACGAGCACTGCAGCGCACCTATCGGATGTTGCCTTTGTTTTTGTTTCAAAATTGTCTCCCGCTAGGTGCTCTGCCGATAAAATGTTGGTGTATGCAGTAGCTACCAAGCCAACTGTTAACAAAAGCATGCCACCAAAAAATTTCTCAACAAATCCCATAGGCTTAATAAGTCAAGGTTATCGCTGAAGAATGAAATTTGTGGGCGAGCTTAACTGACTCTCCAATTTGTTGAACAACCAGAAGAGGGATCGTGAAGGGAGAAGAGGGACTTATTTCTTTAAGATTCCTTCGGAATGAAAGTAAAGCCGTGGGACCCGTGTCTGTACCATCAAAGATCCCTACCTTGGTAGCTTATACTAAGCCTGGGCTAGGCAAAATTACCAGGTCGCCTCCTGGGGTTCTAGTTCTGGACCTCCTTAACAAATATCTCAGATAGAACTGGTCATTCGACCCCCGCCTTAACAAATATCTCAGATAGAACTGGTCGTTCGACCCCCGCCATAGGCCCCTCTTTTGGGGGCTGCTTGTGGGTACATATTGTAATTGTAATTCAGCGAAACCCCATGGCCGAGGCTAGCCTTTTCTGACTCTGCCCTCACCCCACGGGAAGCTATTCTGGCATTGGCATCCCCCTCCCCATACCTACGGAAATCGCCATAATGCCACGGTGCGGCGATCATCAAATCGTACTAAACTGCATCAAGTTGTACGACTCGTCGTAGCCCAGTTGGTTTAGCGACTGACTGGCTCAGCGGTCCCGGGTTCGATTCCCGGTGCTGGGCTCTCGAAAATTTCGATCCTGGGGTACTGGTCGTTCCCCTCGCTTAGTGCTTAAGCACCATGAGGGGACGTAACGCCTGTAGTGCGGTTGCCTGCAGTTGAAGTAATTGATTGAAGAGATTATGTATTTGGCTGTTTATAAATATATGCTTTTTGTTATAGAAAGACTTGGCCATCATCGCCTTCGCCATACTAAAGTGCATGAACGACTACCACATGTAAACATGTAATGAAATTAATATTAGTCTCATTTTCAAAAGCAAATAAATGTCTACCCCGTGTACACAGCAAAATTGAGAGACCCTGTTTAAAAATGTTAGTGTTTTGCGAATTAAAAAAATATATAACCTGTGTTCTCTGATCAGGTTTATTTATTTTTATTTTATTAACCGGTGTTGACATTAATTTTGTCGAAAATGATTTTTGACTTAATTTTCTTGTTTTTGAATGAAATCCATTTTCATGAATTCCAATTCCAATATTCTGTGCCATTGGTCTTGTACGCTCATGAGGGTCGAGGGTTCGCGCTCATGTTGACTTACATGAAAATTCTCCAGCCAATCTGCAGTGTCTAATCATACATCATGAGTGACGACCGCTAACAATTGTGTGCTGATGTCAGATGGTGGATTCCTCGCGTCGCCACTGTAATTAATTCTTCAAATTTGCGTAATTTGTTGTCAGGTTATTGTGACTGTGTAGCGTCGTGCGTTGCGTCTACGTGGCTTGCCAGTGTTCGCTATGGAGAGCCCGGTGTATCGAATAAGGTAGTCGACGCCTTGTGTTTCAAAAACTAAGGACAGTCGAGCCTCGTTTTTGCAGCAACGCTATAGTGTGACAGTTTTCCCTTTCAGTCGATTTTGTCGGTTGCATAGACGAAAAATAATGGCGTTCGCTGGTAAAACGTTGCGAGAGTCCAGTCATTGAAACACGTTCCAGATATTAACCTGTCTTGCCTTTCCTCCCCTGCTTAGTTTTTTTTGTTCGTGCTCATATTACCTTTTATCGGCGTTGTTTGGACATCGAAAGTTTTGTCATTTTCAAATGTTGGCCTTTTCTCTCGGAACTATCTATAGCTTCATCCCAATGTCGTGGCAACAGTTAATTTTGAAATATTCTAAGTTTCCCCAACAAATGAAACTGCGGTATTTTGTTTTGTTTTCTCAGCTCATTTATAATTTAATAGGAAGTTTAAAAAATAATAAACAAACTATAAACACATGGTTAGGGGTTAGCTAATTAAATAATCGATAAATATGTAGTGTATCAGTGAAACAATTTCGAGAATTTATAACTCAAAATTTCCTGTGTTCACAAAATGTACTTTTTAAAATTAATTTTAGTGTAAATCAAAACAGGAGTCTCTGTACCCCTCTTGGTGCTTATGCACTATGCTATTTTTGAGCCCGCGCCGGGAATCGAACCCGGGACTACTGGGCTACGACAAGTATTATCATTTAAATGTTTCCATTTTTAAATTGAGATGCATTCAGGTAAATATTATTCCATTTGCACAATTAAAATTGTAATTGTACTGTGAATATTGAAATGATGAATTAGTTGGATATCTTTTTGCTGTGGTTATCTTTTCTGTGCACCGATATTGTAATTAGTTATCTCTAGCTCATTGAGATTCTAATTTATAACATGAACATAAATTGTTATTCACTCGGGCGATATAAGGCTTATCATCCGCAATCTTTGTCAGGTGAAATGCATGTTCAATGTAAGCTTGTTCTCCCCAACTTACCGCAAACAATACATAAACGAGCGTAACACCCTCTCGATTCCGTTACAGGACCCGCTCCTCCAGAGGTTCCATTGCTGACGAACCTCCCGTCAAGCCCAAGTCTCGTCGGAAGCGACAGCAGCAAACTGTCTCAACGGAATCTTTCGTGGTGACACGGCGTCGCCGTCGCCTTGCGACTCCCGGCGATGACGGCCCGCAGCAGTCTGACCTCACTGTTGAGCCACCGCTACGTAGATGTCGTGAACGACTCTCCTTTGATGCTGCTGGCCTAACGTCGGGCTCCTTCCCCGCGCCTGCCGCCCACGATCAAACCACCCCTCAGCCCAGTACTAGCAATCAGGAGGAGGATCCTGTCCGGATCAGAAGACGGCGTACCGGATGCAGCGATGGTCCGTCCAACATGGCCGAAAATTCGGTTGAGATCCACTTCCCGAGAGGAGGAGCGCCGGTGACCAGAGATACTGCTGGGACGGATGCAGAAACAGTCGACTACGTGGCTACGTTTGATGTGGCGACTGAGCAACCATCGGATGAGAATCTCTCTTGTCTCGACATATCGGGTTCAGTAGCAACCAAAGAAGACATTTCGCTTATCGGTGGCGTAGACAGCGATGGACAGGTTGGAAACTCTACGTTGGTAGACAGAATGGATGGCGCAGTATCTGCGACCCAGAATCGGGGGGTGATTGGGAAGTGCAATGACGTCAACGCAAGACCAGAGGCGAGTCATTCCATTCCAACATCTGGTAAGACAGTCGAAATGCCTAGCAAACACGGCGACTCAAAGGCCGATGATTCCAAAATTGAAATCGAAGCAAATTTCGACACTCCAACTGAGGATTTCACCAAAACCACCGTGGATTCTGCCACTTTAAAGGTCGAATCCGCGACAACGTCAGCACCGACCGTCGCATCAACTGGTGACACGACAATTAAACTGAAGACTGAGGTGGTGTCCGATACTAAACTCACTTTCCAATCAATGATGACACCCGAAGAACAGTCCGAAATTGACCTTCGAAACAGTTTAGTAACTCAGCCAGTCGACTCTTTGAAGGATTCAACCCTAACAAGTTCCCAATCGCAACTTAAATGCCCCGTTGCCACCAAGACAAACGAAGGTACTGTTGCCTCGAAGTCGAAGTCCGAAGAGGGAACCACAAGTCAAATTGAACATGATTCTGTGGATCCGGCGGTAGTGGGAATAGGTGTCAATACTGAATTGCAAAATTTCAAAATTGAAATCAAAGGAACCCCTCCGGCGACTGCAGCACCTTTGTTGGGAAAGTTGGAAGCTACCCAATCGACCAATCAGCCAAGCACACTAGTCGGTTATGTCGACCACTGTACAGAGCCCTGTCCGGCATCTTCAAATCTGCATGCTGTTTCTGGAGCGGAGAAATCTACGAGTTCAGTGACGTTAGCAGAACCGGCGACACGGAAGACTGGAGCCGACATTGTGGAGCTTAACGTCGATAAGGTTGTTTCTGATCCCAAAGTTGATGCTTTAGACCAGGCGGACTCTGATCTAAACGTGGTGAGGGCGGATGTCCTGGTCACCGAAGCTCTAACCAATGACTCGAAGGTGAATGCCGATGTCAAACAGGCCATTCCGGTAGGTCAGTCTCCAGTCCCCAGCCCTTTCAGTGACGGCCAGAGCTGGACCCCCGGGTCGCAGCCGGGACGACGCCACCATCTCAGCGCGGACAGCGACTCGCGCAGCACGGTCTTAACCACGGCGTCAGCGCCAGGCGGCCAGGATGGTGTCGGTCGCGGTGGCGTAGGCATCGGAGAGACGGGGACGACGGTGTCGCGAGGAGGATCGCGGTCGGGGTCCAGATCCGGTTCGCGTTCCGGGTCATTATCCGGTTCTCGCAGCCAGTCGCGAGCCGAGCAGGGACTCGGTAAGGCGCCACATCGACCGGGCATGGACTTTCGGGTTGGATCGCGTCTGGAGGCGCGCGACTATCTCAACATGTGGTGAGTTGGCGACATGGTTCTCAGAGGTTTTTTGGTTTTGAGTATCGGTTTCGGCATTTGAAAAATAAAATATATTTCAAAATGATACCGCTGTTAAAGCTGTGTTTCACCATTCTTAATTAAGATATTTTGACCAAATATTTTGATGTTAGAACAGACGATCCAGAACAGCGCTGGGGATGAATTTGAATATTTCCACTTCGGCAAACTCCAGTTTATATTTAAATTATATTTTAATGTGATCCCTGATAATATAGTAGCCACGTTGATAGATTGCGGAAATATTTATTGCACATTCATCGCATTAATCACTTTGTTAAGGAATGTTATCAAACCTGATATTTCGTCCATTTGTGTCCTTCATTCTGCTCTGTTGTATGCATTCACCCATGTTGTATATGCAATTTACCATCGTCCTAAAATGTAACTAATATAGTTTCAATTTTTTTGGCTCTATGTAGGTACGCATCTCGAGTGATCCAGGTGGATTGGGAGGAGCAGGAAGTGCTGATCCACTTCGAGCGTTGGAACTCTCGTTTCGACGAGTGGGTGGCCATGGACAGCCCTCGCCTGCGAGCCATTTCGCGTACGTCAGCGCGCAAGGAACGCCGGGAGTCCTCACATACGGTATCCAAGGTCGGCTCTTGGCTCTTTTAGGGGGCCATCCATTGAGTTAATCTGCCAACAAGAGATTGGATGCGGGGGAAGGGTCATCGAGTTAAAATCTATTTTGCATTTTCAGTTTAACAATTATGTGCCGAATTCAAATTGCCAAATTTAATTTTATGTTAAGCCTTGTGCTTATTTCACAAACCTGATCTACTGTTTAAGAGAGAAGTTCGGGTTTAATTTCATTATATCGAAAATAATTAATCAAAAGTCGGTACTTACTATTGTTGGACTAAGATGGGCTTTCTCCTGGGATGGTACTAACATGGGCAAATCCTAACAAAGAGTCAAGTGTACGTAAATAAGCCATTACTTCGTGTGCCACCTTTGTGCATTATTTATCTCTTGCGTTGTAGGAGTACAAGTTGGGAGAAATCGTCTTAGCCAAATGGGTTGACTGCAAAATGTACCCGGCCAAGATTCTAAGTCAGACCGCCGAGGGTGAGTCAATCAACACAATTCCCTTTTTTGTGTCTTCCCCACTCAGTTTTGAGTAGTTACAGTGGTGGCAGTAATGCAAAAACTTGATTTGCAGAATCCTACAATGTTATGTTCTATGATGGATACGAGAAGATTGTGCAGAATATCAACGTTCGAAAAATGTCTGCTGAGCAAGCGGCTACCGTGGTAAGCTATTTTAAAATTAATTTTGCTCCTCCGCTATTTCAGTTTTAACAACGCATGTTTGAAAAAGTTACGGCATTATTGGTCCAATTATCCTAGAAAATTGGAATGTCATCAATTCTTAAATACACCCGAAAATTTTCAAAATAGATTGAGATAGTGTGTCTACCAGGATATTTGCCATTTTGCTCTGCCGCTTCAGAAATTAATTATATGTGCCATTTGTTAAACATGGATAGGAAGTAACTGTTGATAAAATTTTGTTTCTTGATCCTTCCTGCCAAAGACAAATACTATCAAACGTGTTTTCATATTCGCTTATCGGTAAAAATGATAATTCATTGGCTAGAAACTTTATGAAAAATATAGGAAAAGCGATTTGATTTTTTTTGTAAATCTGCGAAAAATGAAAAACCATTGAAAATTGATTTTGTCAAATAACTTGAATTTTACCAAGTTTCTGTCTGCACCTTCGATGTTTGCCTATTATGGACAGCGACGAAGAACGATCCATTGACATGCTCTATTTTTTCAGGATTTCTCATTCGAGCCGAACGTGGACAGCTCCGAGGAAAAGACAGCATCTCGGTCGTCCGCCAAAAAGACTGAACCACGAAATCGCCGTACATCCGGCATCGCCAAGGCAGAACGTGGCGATGACGATTCTGCTCCCGGCACGTCCCACCAGCAGCAGTCGGAGAAGAAGAAAGATTTAGATGCGGTGGAGCCTCGAAAAAAAATGACTGAGTCCAAAACCAACCAGTCAGTGGTAACTCCCAAAAGCTGCCGTTCGTCAAGTGCTGTGAGCAGCGAGGGATCCGGTCGACAGGCGAGTGGTCTGTCGGCCGGTGCTGCGGCGGCCAGCAAACGCAAGAAGCTGGTGGTCGGCGGCATCTTCCAGGCGAAGCGGCACCACCTAGCGGTCAAGACCGGAGGCAATTTGACGCGCACCACTGCCGAGGCTAGCCCGAATAGAAGTGCGGTAAGTGAAACCTCGAATCCCGTGTCATCATTTATCAATTTACATTTGATGTAGCATTTTTATTCTTTTTAGTCGAAACTGTGGGCTTTACTTTTTAAACAGCATTTCGAAATGAACAAATTTTAATTTTAACAATTAGTACGAATAAAAATAATTCTATATGGCATCAAAAGGTATCGTGTATATGGCTACAGCTACAGCTTAGTGGTTTCAGAATAGATGCTAAAAATCTTGAAATATGTATTTTTGAGAAAATGCCATTGATGCTTTAAAAGATAATTTACTCTTTCATTATTTTCCATCATCAATGCTTATTTTCTGTCACTAAGTAAATCACATTGTGTAAAATTAATTGGTTGAATAACACACACAAGATCGTGTCTAAATAAAAAAAAAAAATTTGGCAACTCCACAATTATCAACTATAACAATTTTTGTAATTTGCCACTGGTTCAAAGATAATCTAGACTTATCCTGTGGCCACTATCCAAAACAAGTTCGTTTACGGTCGTCATAACAAATGTGAAATGAAATTTCTTCAAAATTTTCCGGTTTCATATTTGTTTCAGGCCAGTTCGCCAATCACGGAGACCGTCGGCACGCGACGCGCCACCGCCAACGCCCAGAAGCTACCGGCCTCGCCCGCCAGGACCAAAGCTGCTGCCAGCACATCGGCGCCTCCCAGGACCAAATCGTCGGGTCCGCCGCCAGTGACTCCCGCCACATCCGTCGGCTCACCCAACAACGCCACCGTGATCGGACCGGTCGTCACAGAACTCCCTAGCGGAATCGACTCTGTGATCCTGGTCGGTAGTGAGACGTTCGTGCCAACTGCCAATGGCGTACTCTCACCCTACCACGCGCCCAAGGAGTTCATGATTGAGGAAGACCATAACCATTTCAAATGCCCTGTGGATGGCTGCAACAAGAGCTTCCGCAAGGAGCAGCTGCTTGCCTCGCACACCAAGCACTACCACGACATCAAAAAGAAGGTCGCCACCACCCCCACCACCTCCACTATTCCATCTTTACTCACTACTCCCATCATTGCCGATGCCCTGAAACTACCTGCTGTCGACGAAACCGCTGCATCGGCCACCATAGTGGCGTCACCTTCAACGCCAATGCCCTCAACCCCGGTGCCACCGACACCAAGGCCAGACGCCAATGCCGAACGAAAACTCATCTCTGAGAAGCGTCGTCAGCTGCTTTTCCAACGTCGGATCGAAACCATGTGCAAGCAGCATCAGCAGCAGCAGTTGTTGGAAACTGCACTTCAGAGTTCGCCGGCCCGCACGAGGACGCCGACTCGGCGACTGGTGTCTGAGACAACTTCGCCTACGCCCTACCACCTTCTACATCAACTACCGTCGCTGCCTGCCAAGTTGGACCCGGAAGCAGCACTGTCCGGGTTGGCGGCGGCGGCGGCGGCGGCGCCGTACGCCACCATCCAGCCGCCGCCGCTGTCGTCTTCATCGTCGGCGTTTGTCGGCGAGCGGCCGATTCCGTTGCCGCCGCAAAACCGACGCCGGCGTGGATTCTTGTCGCAGAAGGCTGACCGGTTTCGAAAGCGGCGATGCGCGGCCGATGCGGCCGCCGTCGCTGAGGAGAAGCGGTTGAGCATGGCCGATCCTCTTGGGGCCACCATCTCGGCGGTGGTGAACCAGCCTTACTTGCCCGGTGAGTTGTTTGAACAGTTGATTTGGACATTTTTCCTCATTTACAACCTATTCAGAAATGCCATACACTGCTGCTTACTGATTCGAACCCAGAACCTGCGTTATATGCTAGTTTTTTCAATTTCTGAATAGCCGTTCATTACGCAATCTGCCAGTTCAATTAAAATTTATATTTCTTCTAACCAATCAACTGTAGTCCCAGACACCTTCAAAACGTTGATCATTTATCTTGCAGCGCAACCTGCAACCTTTTTAATTACATAATAATATATTTACAGATGAGCAGCTGAAGAATGCCAAGGGGAACGTATCGACCGAAGGTGCTGAACCAGTTCTCCCGGCGGAAGTAGTCCCGCTCGTGGCGCCCAGTTCCTCTAAGCGACGGCGTCAGCGCAATAGACCAGAGTCCAGATATCTCACAAGCGATGTGCTACCGGCTGCTGGTAATATTTTATCTAAAGAATACCTTATGCTGACATAACAAACCCTAGATCAAGAATTCAGGGTTAATTAGCATGATGCCTTCTGGAATAATTTTTTTTGGCTGTAGCCAAGCCAATAATTGCAGTCTGTATCCTCAATTTGTCGAGTGGTTCAGTATCTTTAAATGTTGATAGGTTTCTGTTCCGCTTCATCTTAAGAAATCGGATGTCGAATTGTAGATTTTTTCCGTTCTGGTCTTTGCTTCAGTTGCCGACAGCCGTAAGCGACAGCGTCGGATGAGCCGAGACGATCGCTCTTACGCAACTTCTGACGTCCAGACCGCGCTTGTCGGTGTCGCCAGCAGTGGCGATCGCCTCGACAATGTGGAGTACGAAGAGCTGGATCGCGAAGAAGTGGTCAACTGCTGTTGCCAGCAGCAAGAGGAAGACGGACTCATGATGCAGGTGTGTGAAGCCACTTATTGTCTTCGTACAACCGTATTTCTAGTGAGAAACGCGTTTCTTAAATCCCCTCTCGTTTAAAGAAGTAAAGGACAAAGAAGGCTAGATAGATATAACAGTGTAATCCGACAGTTACAGAAAATGGTGGATATTTAAAAATATTTTCACGTTGACCAACGCTACAATCAGTCATAGTCCCGTCTCGTTTAGTTGAATTCTGTTTGGAAATCAAATTTAGGAGAGACCCCCTATGTTTTAATAGTTTTAAAAAGTTGTCGCGAATTGTAACTGTAAAGTTTAGTTTTGTCTTTATTTCCGATGTTACTGTGCAAAGGAAATCCCTCTTGTCTTGTATGACGATTGTTACATAGGTTTTCTTTTTTGTTGTCTCAGTGCGAGGTCTGTTTGGCTTGGCAGCATGGGATCTGCTTCAACATCGAGGAAGAAGATCAAGTTCCCGAGCGTTACGTCTGTTTTGCCTGCGAAAACCCAAGAGGTTGGCACCTTTTAGTTACTGAATAGTCATTATTAAGTATCACTTTTTGTATTAAAAATATGTTGCTAAATTTGATTGAATTCTGCAAAATGTAGATTGGTACTTTACAGAAGTTTGAGTTTTTTTTTTAATTCACCGTAGTGTATCACAACAGTAGTTCCTATACCCCCTCTCGGTGCTTAGGCACTATGTGAGGGGCACCTTTCATATTCTTTTAAGTTTAAAAATGAACAATTATTTTGTGATGTATATTGTTTGACTACTTCAAACTGGAATTGTTGTTTCGATGTTTTGCGGAATCTTTTCCTGGAAGTAATAGATGTAGGTAGAATAAATTAATGAATAGCCACTTTTTCTTTCATGAGGAGTACTTTGGATAACACTTAAATTTTCAACAGTTATTAGTAAGCTCAACATTGAATATTTTGTTTGTACAGGTCTCCGGGAGAGCTTCCGCTACCGCCACAATCAGGACTGGTTCAAACTGGGCGAGATGGCCAGCTTCCGGTTCCTACCGCCGAGGAACGCGTGGCCCCTGCAATCGGACATGTTGCGAACCCACAACGTGGCCGCGCAGCTGCTGTCTGTTAACAAAGTACTACATAGCCTCCGGGTGAAGTTGGCCGTCGTTAAGTATGAACCTATTTTTCAACCTCTTGCATTTGCAATTTAAACACATGGTGACTCCTAACCAAAAGTTGCGTCGACCTGCAATCTCCATTGTTTCAGGCAGCCGCAGCACCCCAGTCTATCGTTGTTTGCCAGGCCGGATCATGAGAGTCCACAGACCCCAGACCATACCAAACTGGAAGACGCCTCACCGTCGTCGTGGAGGGCGGAATCGGGCGCAGGAGGCTCGACGGTTGACGACTGCGCTGCCGCCTGGAACTTCATTGACCATTCGTACTCTTACGCGGGGCAGGACCATGTATACGGCGCCGAGGAGGTTGTGGTGTCTGGCATGGGCAACGACGGCAGCGATGGTGGATTCCCAATGGAGGTGGCCGCGCACGAGGTAACTGTTGACACTACGGTAGAGTCTCAGCTCAACCAGTCGTTGGTGGCCAACGGCGACGTGGTGCCCGCGCCCCTGCCATCCCACGTTGAAGATAGGAAAGTGGATTCAACTGCGGCTTGTGCGTCTGGTAACGGGGGCGCTGTGGGGGCGTGGACGCCGCCTGGCGGGTCGTTGGGCGGCAGTCATCAGCCATGCAACCTGTCTGCCGGCGACCGCCAGAGGCTGCGGGATCGTTGCACCAAGGTAAGATTAGTTTTTGCTTCACTTGCTGCAGTCTGAACAGTGCCCTCTATTCTGAAAATTCGACTCTGATTTTCGAGGGTCGATGTTTGATAGATCGATCCTCTCAAATTTCCGTGGATTTTCCCGGTTTGTAATAAACTTATATAATATTTTTAAGTACAATAATAAAAAATTTATTTGAGATTCGTGTACGTGCCGGAATTGGATTAAAGGGACTAAGGACTAAGAGTCCCATCGATGTGTGGGCTTGACATTAGCATTTTATTTGTGCTCAGTCTGAAAATTTTCTTAACAATAATATAAAGTTCGATTTATACTATTTTTTGCCTTCTAATTTTGGGTACCCAGTTCTTGCTGCACGAATATTCGTATGATCCAATCCTGCGTGTTTGGATCAGTTATTGACTCGCGCACCTTGTTCTTTTTCTCGAAGAAGCGGATTGTCAAGAAGGATGTGAACGTCACCGAGTGCCAGCTGAATCTCCTGGATCATGTGGAACAGACACAACTGATGCTGGATCGTCGGTTGGACGAGTTGGAACTCTTGCTGGAAGGTCAGTCCTCTGATATTACAAAATTTTTGAAAAATAATGAAATCCAAGTCGAAAATGTTATTCTGCTAATCGAATTCACGAACACACAGATTTGACGCGCGTTGGCTTTTTGTTAAACGTTTTACTTCGCTTGTTCGAAGTATGTAATCTGTTTCCAAATATATGTATAGTGAATTTAAATATTGATGCCGTTATAAACTGATGCCAGATTCGATATGTTTAAGCAGAAAATCTTCATTGCTTTATGATTTATTTGGTAATATCTCACAATTTTATCATCCCCAAGGACTGGAAGCTAACTCTGAGGTGCTACCGACGCTGGTTCTTGGCGGAAATCCCGGGAAATCAGCTGCTGATCAGGCAATGACCAAACGCATGCTACGCGCCATGGCAAAGGACCTGTCCAAGGTGCAGCAACTTTCTCGGTTTCACTAAGGTAAGAACCATCTAAATTTATCCTGCCACTGTACAGCATTTAGTCATTTATATTGCATCGCGCAGTAGTTTTGTTTGAGCGAATCTTGATTTAAATTGCACTGCCATTGAAATAGAATGAACGGGGTCTGCCACATCGTAACTGGCGAGAGACCGACTTGCGGTACGACTTTTCCGGGTTCGATTCCTGGCGCGTGCTCTCGTTTGTCCGATGGCGTTGTACTGGTGAAAATGTGTTTCTTGTATAGTGTTGAAGCACCGAGTAGTCATTGAATGCCCTGTTGGTTACTGCTGGTAAAATTGTAAAATCTATAATATTACGAAAAAAAAAGGTAAAATCGCGAAATGATGCCAACGGAACTAGAGATAACAATAAGGCGTATAAATCGAGTGATAACTACAACAGGCAGCGCCTGAACTAGAGGTTTTTAAGTCAATACCGGTCAATTCCGGAATTGGATTGTAAGAAATGAAAATTTGATTAGATATAATTATGCAACAAAAATTGGCCACGCTAGTCTTTAAAAACAAGAAAGTAATGTTATATGCGAATCAATTGTGGTGCTGGCTTGGGCAATAATCAAACACAAAGGGCCCACTAGTTATATGGATAAGAATTTTTTTATGTACCTGCCACTTACCGACTGTCTGACGCAATTGTGTCACTCGTTGGTCAAAGCACTGGTCCATCCTGCTACGAGCGTTGTGTCATTGTTTCAGAGTACGCGGTGCTTGGGGTGAACCTTCTCCGGCGATTAGCGCGTCATTTTTTGGCTACACAGATGAACGCATTCTTGACTGATTCAAGCAGACAGGCTTTTAGATCGTAGCGACCAACTGTAGCGTCAGTTGGTTGCCATGCCGCACACAGCAAGTCAGGGGGACTTACTTGCAAGTTGCTTCAATCGTTATATCACAATCAAATACTTGCACAAAAATTCAGTGCCTTTTAATTGTATTTTATTGTGGACATGAAACTTGCATGGTTGTCTCTTATCCCGTCTTTCTATGCGGATACGGCACACCCTATCTAATATTTATCTGGAAAATGTGCTTGTATTTAGAAGCTATTGACAACTTGAACTTTGAAACTTGTATTGAAATTCAAAAATGAATTCTTTCAACTCTTCGTAGCCCATGCAGTATTGTGACTGACTGACTCGATGGTCCCAGGTTCGATTCCCAGAGCAGGTTCTCGATTATCCCTGGGGTAGTGCCCAGGGTGCAACAAAAAACTTCCATCCAGGGAAAGAATTAATGTGGCAGAGTACTTAATCTAACATTTGTACGACTTAACCCAGTTGGTATTGCAACTGACTGTGGTTCGGTGGTCCTGGGTTCGATTCCCGGTGCGGGCTTTAAATTACGAAGTAGCATTTGTATATTTTCCCCTAGCAGCCAAGTTACACATGTGAGCATATTTTAGTCATTCCGATTTACAGTATATCGTTTCCTAGCCGAACACCGAGGTGTTTACGACGATCGCAAATCAATAACCAACATCTGGTTGACCCACGCGGTTGTCGCACGTTGTCAGTGCATTGAGAGCAACGTCTATTTTAGTTCCTGAATATTTTTTTCACGTTTCCTTGCCAATTATTGGAATTGTCCGGTCACAGATTAATCTGAGTAATAGTCATTAAAGGTAAGGGGAGGAAAGCTCCAGGTGACTTCTCCGCATCATTGTCTTTTTGAAAACTTGGGCCATTAAATAAGGTACTTAATCACCAATAACATTTCGATGAGCATATCGTGAATTTAGAAATGACGAGATATTTTTTGTTAACTGATGTTTTGAGGTCTAGAAATTCATAGCATCAAAATTACAAATGGAAATGGAAACTCATCTATTTCTCTGATAAAAATGAATTTGAGAAATCACATTTCAATATTGTCCAATTGCTTTGTTTGACAAACTGTGTCTTTAACAGGGGATTATAGCGTGTTGTATTTTAAAAACAAAATTATCTTTTACGAAGAATTTGTTGAAAAACATAAATTTTCGCAGTACGCAGCTACTGTTGCGTGAAACCCGGGTTTCACTTAATCACAGCTAATGCAACCAGGTAAATTTCTGGGTGGTTCATGGTGGTTGCTTGACTCCGAGTGGAGGAGGGGCGTTATTGAAGGGCGGCAGGTTCGCTCTACCTTGAGTTCTCTTATCACCCGGATGCGGAGATTTATTTTGGGATCCATTTGGGCACCGGATGTGTATGACCATTCGGTTCCGGACTACTACATTACCCGCAATTTGTCCTAATTGTTAACTCGCGATATGCCTTGGCTAATCTACGTTTTGAATCTAATCGTGACTCTGTATGCACGGTCGAGAAACATTCTGTTAGCCCTCTGTAGATTGGTGGGAAGGGTTGAAAGGAGAAACTGTAGTCTGATCAAAATTGATTCTATGGAAATTGCCACTATCTCGGCTCAAGTACATTTCGATGTCTTACGTTTAGTGAGAAAATCTGTCTTTTCTGATGATCTAAACAAAGGGTCTCCTTTTTTTGGTAGCAAAAGAATACCTGACAGATTAAAGTGTCTTCCTATCGGAAATTATTTGTACTGATTACTTTTATGGAATTAGTTTATAATATTTTTGCTTAACGTACTGCGTGTTTTCAACACCTTTCAGTTAGCAAAAGAATAGTCAGGTTGTTAGATCGGAACAGTGCCACAGGTTTTTGGATTTTCTTTTGCGCTGCTTGAGCATGTACCAAACCTGACTCGTTGTTTCTATGCGAGTTTGTTTGTCTTTTTTTGATTCCTGAATCCATAACCAAATTACGTTATGTGTCTGCGAGCAATTATCCAAGTTGACAAAACATGTAACACTTACAAAGTGCTTTTCGATATTTGAAGGGTGCAGCTGTTGATTGTCAACTGCCGCTGACAGTTTTTTCGCCCCCCTAGACACCTGCCACATGATTTCGACATCCGTCGCGGTTGTAACGTCGATTAAGAGTGCCTCCAAAATCTAGGATAGTCTCTTTTGCTCTCTATTCTTGATGAAACGTGCCGTTTAAATGAATGAATAATTGAGCATAATTAAGACAACTGTATCCCCTTTCGAATTCAGAGACTCGAATTTCAATTTTCAAATTTCTCACTATTAAAGTTGCGCCTTGACAGGTGGCGCTTGTCGATTGCCGATTACCGCTGCATTACGTCACTTTGTAGCGCGATTGCTCAACTCTGCTGCAAAAATACCTTTGACACAACAACAATTTTGGTGCCAAATGACTTCTTAACGAGTTTCCTACCAAAAGATGGATTTTAGGCGAATTTTAAGAATCTAACGATAGATAAGCCAAAACGAGACTGTCTATCTTCGTGAAACTTCTGAACGACCACAGTTTACTGATGGAGCATCGGTCCGCTCCTTTTCCGGATCCTTTGTTCGGAAAAAAAGCTTCATAATTTTTTGCTATAGCGCATTTTTATCTTTGGTAAACGGCATTTTTAAAGCAGAGTTGAGCAAACGCGCTACACAGTTGCGAATTGCATAATCAATCGATAAGTGTCACCGACAAGGCGCAACATTAGTAGTGAGAAATTAGAAATTTGAGTTTTAAAAAAGTTATTAAAAAGTGGATACTTAGTTATCCCCAAATTTCATAATAATCTAACCATTTTTGACCGACTTATTAAACATAATAGAAGAGGTCCATAGTTTTAGGTTTAACCTGAATAAATAAATAAATCTGTCACCAGATTTGTGAAATAGCATCGACATCCACTGAAAAAATCAATTTAAGAATCTATATTGGTTAACGTTTATTTTTAATATCATTATGGCATATCAATCGGGTGATGGCTACTACAGGCAGCGCCTTAAAATAACCATACACTAAAAATATGTAAAAGGTCAACGGTGGTAAATTTAAGCATAAGTGAAAAAGCACGGGACAGCCGTGTAAGTCTATTTTTAAGTTTTGGCGGATCTTCAAGTGAATCGCTTGATATCTTAATTGATCACACCAATTCTTTTATTTGCCCAAAACCATCTGATAAAAGATTAGGTGAAGTCAAGAACTGATGAAGTGGATATAATGTTTCACGGGGGCTGTTTTTTTTTTTGCTCTATTCCTCTTGGAAAAACACTCAGTTTCGTTCTTGGCCAATTGAAATCGGCCAATATACGTCACTAGTTATCCGCTCGCTGATTGGCCTGCCAACTCCCTGTTGTTCGCTGCAGCTAAATATGAACTCCTATTAAAGCTTGCGCCCAATGTGATTAGATGACATTAGCAAATCTGTGTTTGCCAGACTTTCTTGTCCGCCGTTCGGTGTTTTGTGGCTGGATCTCTGAAATACTTTGGTATGTGTGATTACCCTTTCTTTTCATTTATGTATTCCTCTTATTGATGTTTTTAATTTTTTCAAAATATTTTCTTAGATTTTTTCCATCAAATTCTTAATTCGAGATTACTTGTAATAAGCTGCGCAGAATTACCAAATGGAAAGCCCAAATTCATTTTGACAATATTGATGAATAGAAATCTAGGAACACTGCAGTGCAATAATCTGAATTTTAATTGTGAATCAGACATATCTATGCGTTGACTGCCTATCTCCAGCGCAATTAGCATGGTGCAGGAATTTTATGAAATTGCCAGTTGTGAGACTGATCTATGATAAACTTCGAGTAGTCATCAGGCGTTGTCATCACGAGCGTAAAGCAAATCAATTCCTAAACTTGTAAACTTGATTAAGATGCGATTATACAAAGTGCGAAGTTATTGTTGGAAACCTCGCCGAAATGATACAGGAGAGTTTGTTACAGAATAACAAAAAAGGGAGAATTGGATTATCAGATTAAGAAAGTGGGAATTGCAGAATCTACCATCTTGGAACTCTGAATGTCTATCTAGAATGCAGACTTGAAACGATTACAAACGCCCAGCAAAAAATAAGAAATATATATATATATATTTTTTTTAAATTCACTGAAGTGACGGGTCACAACAGGAAGATTCTGTACCCATCTCAGAGCTTAGGCCCTATGTGAGAGGCACATTTTCACCAGTACCCCGAGCCAAAGCCCGCGCCGGGAATCGAACCCGGGACCGCCGAACCGCAGTCCGTCATAAACCAACTGCGCCACGACGGGTCGTACATTATATATATATATTTCCCTTAGCTTCCCATTTCAAGAATTGACGGTGTTCTGAGGTTAATCAGACGCTCTCTCGGTGCTGTAATTTATTCCTACATCTATTTTGTAATGCATTGCAGCGTGTGTCTGCGCACTCAAGGCCCTCTCGTCATGTCGTTGACGCTGAGACTGGCGAGCCTGGTGTTGCTACTGGCCATTGTCAGCCGGAGGGCAGACTGGAGCTGCGTCGCCGCCTCTGTTCTCGTGCGGCAACCCCTGGCCTACGGCGATGGAGACCCCTGGTACCCGCGGCAGCAGCAGCCGCAGCTCGGCCAAGACGTGGATAGCGACGACGACAGCGCCAGCCGCGAAGATGAACCTGATCGGGGCGTTGTCCTGCTGGGCGAGTTCGTGGAACAACTGAAGCGCAATTCGCCGCCCAGCGCGCAGGATCGAGCCATCCAGCAGCTCAAGCGACAAGGCAACCGTAAATTTCAGACGCAGGGCTGGCGACGAAAGCGGGACGTTGCGAGCCGGCCCCTTGCTGACGATGTGCTCTTCACGCTGATCCGGCAAAGTTTGGCGTCAGACGATAGGTCGTCTTGAGTCTACTTCATTCGGTTGAGGGATTCGCTTTAGTAGCGTTCTTTTTATGTCCGGTTTATGCTTAACGAAAGTTTCCCAGGTTCGCATTTTAAAATGACATAAGTAAAAAAGAAAGAAAACCACGATTGTAACCGCCAATGTAATTATCGATTAAAATTTACGAGTTTTATTCTATATGTAAAGCTTTGTTGGATGTGTGGTTTTAATTTCTGTGTGTTTTGTGTTTGTTTAAAGATAATTAACTGTCCGAAATATTCACTTCGAAATTTAACTCAATATCGATCAGCGTAATTAACATTGCAACTTCTTTGGAATTTGATACAGATAGTATTGCGGATTAATAGTAAATCATAATGAAATAACTGAAAAATCCACTTCGACATTTGAAATTTGAATTTCAATTGTTGATTTGAAGTCAGTTTCTTCGCTATTATCTGTCTCATTGATTTTAACTTGTTTACTCATCGATAAAATTAATATATCGAAAAAAATAAAATTATGCAGTACAATGTTTCGAAGCTCGGTCTTTTATCTAAATTAAATTTGTGCAATTGTCTGTTTTATTGATATTTAGTCTGTCAATGTTTTTTTGTGGTGCACCATTTAAAAATCTGTCGCAATACCGACTGGGCTTACGACGAGTCGTAACATTATGGATTGGCCTTCTAACGATTGAAAATATCTGCAAAACTTGGCGAGCCACAACGACGAAACAGGATATCTTTATTCAAATGTCAATATGAAAGCAGACTATACCAGGTATATGAAACGTTCATGTACAAGGTCCTATAAATCTACCTTCGGCCATCCCTGAACTCATATTGGTTATCGATCAAACAGGATTAATTACACGTAATTTAGCTTCATTGTCTGGTTTTTACATACTTTGAATTGTTAAATACGGCAGCAGTAGCGTTTTAGAATGACTTGCTCGTGGCTCCTCAAATATGTTCAAAAATTTATTTTGAAATTAAAAAGTACACGAAAGTGACAGTTTAGCTGACCATATGTTTCATGCAACTTCTGACTTCAATGACTAAATGTGTTTAATGTTGGCGATGTTCCAACAAAACGTTTATGCCACCTATAACGATTTACATCAATAGTTTCCATTTCCTATAACTTCGAAAATGACTACGTGTTGCCGTTGGCATGGTGAGTGACACGACTTCCCTCCTGTGAAGATCACGAGCGATGATAATTATGTGCTCACACGAACAGAATTAAATATTATGGATACACTTTGAAGCTTCCTGACAGTCCGTAGTCTGGATTTGTAGACACACGTAAATTAGCCGGAGCGCTCAGTAAGGACACTTGTGGATTAACTGGAAAAAGAACTGTATCAGTCATCAATTGTTGATTTGATTGTGCCGTACTCAATGACCAGCGATTCCAAATATCCGCTAACTTCTGTTTTATTTACATTGCAATACCGGAATTTGTGCTTTTGTTCGAAGATTCCATATATCTACATCCCAGTACAAATAGATATCTGCTCACGTTGCCTACCTATTTTTTAAACTAAGACATACTGAAACAGCTTTGTCATATTTTAGAGTTGTTTTGGAGACAAATCGACTAGCCACATCACTTTTTTGTCAATTACTTTGCTTTACTTTGCTTCATCACTTTTGATTTTATCAAATTTGTTGCATTCGGTGGCGAATGGTTAGTGTCATGTTCAACATCTGAAGTTATTCTTGGAATGACTAGTTGTTAGCAACATCACTGGTGCACATTTCTGACGTGGATCCGGGCAAATTGTATCGCCATTAGTTCCTTCGAATGTGCTGGACTCTTTATTATAATTTATATTTTAAATACGATTCGCACTTTCAGAAGATACCTATTGGAAATACCCTAACTAGAGTCATCTGCGAACGACGCAATCCTGTTGTTGGCCATAACCAGCTTAGGGCAGATCATCATGTTGTGTGTCTTTATTATATTCTGATGGCGATAGGTTCTGTATCTTCACCTAGCTCTAGGCACTCTTGCCAGTCGCTCCTGGATCTTGAGAAAGGAGGGCCGACGGCTGGGACACTGATGCCAACACTGTAGCATGAGATCGTAGACTTTCTTCGGGCAACCTCTGGGTGGTGGCATTCGCAGACCTTTTCTCACAAAGTGTACCGCTTCCTCATTGGTCATGCCTGCAAGAAATAAACAGTTTCTAATAAAGAAAATTTCTCTCGAATCGCTCTCGAAAATTTCGATCCCGGGGTACTGGACGTTCCCCTCTCATATTGCCTAAGCACCATGAGGAGTACAGAACGCATGTAGTGCGGTTGACTACAGTTGGAGAGAAAAAAAGTTTATATTCCATGTTATTAAGGCTAAAATGAGGTCATCGTCGCCATCTATGTACTTTTCATATTACTTTGCTTCGTGTTTTCTTTTATGCTAAAGTGTTTTTAATCCGAGCTCTCAATTAATCACCCGGTAACCGGGCCACGATTCTAAAAGATGTTCTTGTTTGACAACCCTTTATTTGCAGGTTTAACTTCAAATCCGTAACTATCCGTAACTAGGTTGTTATTACTTTGTTTTGATACTTCAAAATATAGATCTGGGCGCATATGAGAAATCCATTTCTCGCGTAATGCAACACATCTGGCGCTTCCTGCGATGGTATGACTATCTATCTGGTTGGATGCCGAATGTCCTAAAAAAAAAGATGCCAGTGTTTCAGCGACTTACTCGAGTAGGGCTGCTCCCCCAGACTCATTAGCTCCATGAGGAGGATGCCATAGGACCATACATCGGACTTCATGGTGAATTTGTTGTACTGGATGGCCTCCAGCGCCGTCCACTTCACCGGAAATCGGGTGCCGGCATTGACATCGTACACGGACTCCTACAGGTGGATGGTCGCGTTGTAAAAAAGTATGATTAGCTCAAAATTGAGACGGACAGAAGTTCTTTCATTAATTAAAATATTGCACTCAATTGTCAGGGTGGCGGAGATCAAATGAGCACATTTGTAAAAGTCGTGGTTTGGGGTGGGTAGGTGGGGGGATATCTCGAAAATTAAAAGTATGTCGTTCATTTCAAATGTGGTCATTTGGTCTCCGCCACCCTGTATATGCCATTCACTTTGGCAGATTACAAAAGGACTCTTTAATTTGGAAATTGATGGGTTCACGCTTGTATTTATATGATACGGAGAGAGCTTTTGCATGGGACAATTATGCGTTCCAGTTTCCAGTTTGTATCCGGTGTACCAGTGTATCCAGGCGTACGCTTTATTAAAATTTAATTTTTAACTTATTTATTTTCACGGCCAAGAAAATACAGAGAATGATTCGGAATATAACATGTTACTGGGCACTGTTTGCATTACTGGTGGCACAGAGTACTCTTAGTATTTATGTACGAGTACTTGTAATTCACATATCTGCTGGTGCTGTTTGTAGATGAGTATTCCCAATAAGAAGTATCTTTCGAAAGTGTATTTAAAATTAAAAATATACATAATATTCACATTTCCTCTCTGCGCCACTCTATTTTTGGCGAAGTGATCATATTTCCTGCTTTTCCCCATTTAACAAATATGATGAAATATGTCTGCATTGTTTACAGTAGCCGTACAATTGACAGAACGCGCCTAGTCTTGGTGATAACGATCTAGACTGCGTGTTGTTGAGCCGCGTAACCCCTAGCGATATCAAAATAGCATTTCTTGGAACTGAGCGGACATGCGAAATATATTAGATAAGCCCGGTGAATTTGAAACCGTTGATATTTTTTTAATTTGTTAGTCGTACAGTGTACACAATGTGGTTGTTTTGGTGCAAAATTTTAATCGTTAAACCTCCCGAGTCACTTGATAGCCAGCTGATCTCTAACCTAAAAATGAATAGTAACGACGGCAAATCCCAGTTTATATTGGAAGTGTGAGACAATTTTTCTTCTTACGTTCGTGCTTAAGTCAGTGGGAATGCTATCATTGAAATGCGTGTAAGGAAACGATGAGTCGTACATTTTGCTTGTACAATTTCATTTTGTTTACGCATGGTTCCAGTGTACCCAGTGTTCATGAATGAAAATTCGAACTAATGGCTCTTATTTCTTGTCCAAGGAAGGGGGGGGGTGATACCCTTACCGTGAGCATTCGAGCCAGTCCGAAATCAGCAATCTTGACCACGTTGCTCTCGCCGACCAGAACATTTCTGGCAGCCAGATCGCGATGGATGAAGTTTTGAGATTCAAGATAGGCCATACCGGCGGCAATTTGGGTAGCCATGTCCAGGAGTCGATGCAGAGACAGTGTTGATCCGCGATCTGCGCATACGGGAAGAAAATGTGAAACGTTAATTAATTAAACCCTTTTCTGTTTAGCGAATATTTCGTCATATTTTTTAGAACAATAACTAATAACATTTGACAACTACTGACCGTAATTACATTATTCTTTCGAGGTCTCGATCTTAATTTGAATTAAATTTTATAATTGCGCTTCTGTCTGATAATAATAATTTTGATTTATTCAGCAGGTCAACAAAATCCTGATCTGTACCAAACGTAACGCTGAATAAGTTGAAGCTGAATTGGGTTCGAATGTGGCGTCCAAATTTGAAATAAGAGACAGTTCAATGGTTATCCCCGGTACTTACGCTGAAGAAAGTGGAGCAAGCTGCCGTTGACCATTAGCTCGGTGATTATGTAGTTTGGTTCGTCGAGCGTACACACTGCAATCAACTCGACCAGATTGCGATGGCGCAGTCTTTGCATCACACTGGCCTCGACTAAGAAGTCCTGATTGGATGAACCCGGACCAACTGTCATGTTGTAATCGTGCGGGACAGTCAATTGCCGGTGACAAGAATTTCGAAGAATATAAAAAGTGCGTAAGATCAACTTAGAATGATAAACGTTTTTCTGTTACTGGAAACGGATTGATATTTTCAGCGCAATGGTAGAACTAATGAGAAGTAAAAAGTGAGTAAATAACATCTATTGTCGCTTATTACCTGGCTTGAGTTTCTTGACTGCAACCGGAAGTGCTCCATTCCACTGTCCCTCCCACACTTCGCCGAACTGACCGTGACCCAACTTGGTGTGCAATTCGACGCATCTCTTCTCCACTTCCCAGTTCGCTTGCTGGAATCGAATTGAAGATTGTGAGCCATTTTCAATTTTGCTTATCTGGCGGCGCCACAAAGCATCATAAATTTCGCCTCAATTATTTTCCTTAGCCGCATTTTTAATTTCATTTGAGAATCCAGAGAGGGAAGTGATGCGAATTAATATTAGATAATGCCCCGTTTGAATTGAATTTAAATTTTACCTGTACGCAGGGTCTTCTTAGTGGCACGCAGAGACCTCTGGAGAATTTGACGTAGTAACGGATCAAGTCTCGGAGGTCGCGAAAGAGATACTTTTGGGTGATATAGAATCCTCCGCCTTCGTAGCGCTTGATGCCGTAATGTTTGACACGATTGCAGTCACGAACTGTAACGTAACAACAATCATTGCAACGCCCATTTGCTAGTCCAATTTTCACGTATTTCAAATTGTGGTTTAAAAAACATGGCAACAACCAGAGAAATCTTTTTCAATATCTATTACTTCTGTTAGTCGTCTCATTTGTGAAGAAACCAGTTTTTGGTGAGACACCTAAGCAAGAAAGACTTATGGTTACCGAAGATCGTCTAGAATTGAGTTTATATTGTTTATTTTCAATGCGTTTTGTCAATTTTGACCGTGAGAATTTCGACCAACAAAATTTTGCTATAAAAATGCACAACGTAAAGACATTCCCAACAAATTTGTGACATTTATGTAACATCGATCAAAATAGCTGCTCTTTTTAATAGTTAGGATCGCAACAAACTGATCGTAACAGGATTTTTCCCCCATAAACACTGTAATTTCCCTTTTGGCGTAGTTTGTTGTCGAAATTATTTATTGCGATGTCACGAAGTTGCAAGTGTAATGCAATTTCCTGTTTTCAACATTAACCCGCATGCCGTTAACCTTTGTTGTAGCTTTAGTTTCTGCGCATACTTTCCAAAAATTGCCATCAAAGGTGAACCGCTTTCATAGTTTTAAAAGGGACTTAAAAAGGTTAGAAAATCCTCACTTGCTTGCGTGACAACAGGCGCAGACAATAGTCTTATCAGCATCATCCGTTCGGTGCACCACCCGCATATCGCTCCTCAAATCATTCATTTCTTAATTTCACCCGATGAGTCTTCGAAACAGACAACTAGGAAGTCTCCATTTGACGGACTACTACTACCATTTCTGTAAAAGCGCTGTGCGCTGTGCTAATCATGATTCAGGACATTTAGAATCAGTCGCTGAGCACTTCAGATCATCCAGTGACTGCCCTTCATCCAAGGATGTTGGATGCGTCGAGAAAGACGATAAAAAGTATGTCGTTTTTGGTGTTGTGTCCTGAGGCGCACAGTTTTATCAGTCTCGACGCTAGGTGTTTCCTTGTTCTAGTGCACGAATCGCTACCAGATTCGCTCCAAAAAGTTGTGTCATGCGCAGAGGCCATAGCCAGTCCTTACCTGAGAGTGAGAAGTGATGAGTTCCGCTTTCGCTCATTCGGACGATGTAGTCACCGTCCTGGGTCAGTGGATGCAATAGCATTCTCTCCGCCTTCAAACGTGGCATGCTGCCAAAGTACCATCTGACAAAACAGGAACAGTGTCAGATTTTTAGTACGAGTATGTTAGGACAATTAAGTCATTGAGTAATTCTTCGGCAAGCATTTCTCTCGGGTGCATTTGGTTGTTCACGTTTCCTATTTATAACTGCAAATTGATTGGTTTACCAACTAGCTAGCTCTTCAAAGGTGCACAAAGTCTGTCGGGTTGCTATTAGAGAATTTTATCAGCTGCCCGTTTCACACTTTTACAAAATGCTCCTATTAGTGGGCAGATTTGACAAAACAAAGCTATGATGTTTCAGGTAGTCTGTCGCATTCTCACTTTCAAGTTAAATATTTAAACATAAGTGAACAAACACGGGACAGAGCCGTGGAAAATCGACGACGAGCTGACGAGGTTCCATAAATAAAAATATAAATATTATAAAACATTTTCCAAGGCTCTTTCCCGTGTTTGTACACTTATGCTTAAACTTTTTACATATTTTTCGTGTGTGGTTATTTTAAGGCGCTACCTGTAGTAGCATGTAGACATCATTTGAATCTTTGACTTGATTTGACCTTATTAAAAATGTAAAGTTTACAGACGAGTATTTCGTAAACATGGTGCGAATGAGCAGATTGGTAATCGGCTTTACAATTGGTGAAGAGAATTAATTTCTTCATTGTAATTCGATTGAACATATTAAAAAAAATAACAAATAAATTATGTTTTAACCAAAATTTCACCAATCCACCGAGCTATAAACAAGTGTTTGTTTTTTATGCATTCATATTTGAGTGATTAAATAATTGAACTGCAAATTTACAATTTTTAATAAATTGCATACTAGAATATTTCAAAACAATGAAATTGTTTGCGCCGATTTTGCAAGCACAATTTGGAGAGAAGTTCAAAGAACCAATTGCGGCTGAAAAGAAATTTAATTTCCCATCTCACTATCGTTACCAATCTTGATTAAACATCGCGCTTGTTGCTTCCTCCATAGCTAACGACTGTGAAGTGAGTGCATGTCAACGTAATGGTTTTTACCTTGTACTCGACAGTAAACAGTGAAAGTGAAACTGAATTTCAAATTGTAGCGGCGGATGGATGAATGAAAATTTTGATACCGGGTGATTAAAATACCGTCTTTTGCCAGACTACTTCATTTTCATATTAGTTGTACTTGGTTGATAACATCTAATTAAATGAATGTACTTTTTGTTTTTTGAGTTCACTGAAGTGTATATCACAACAGGAGTTTCTGTACACCTCTCAGTGCTTAACTTGCTGTACATGTATTTTTTAAAAGTTGCAGATAGTCAAATAATCAGTAAATAATTAACTGGAATTTTGTTAATAATTATTTGGAATATAGAAAATAATCAACAATGTTGATTGATTATTAGTTATGCGCGAAAATGAAAAATGAATGAATGTGGATATTGCCTGTGCCACCTATAATAAATTTTAATAATTGAAATGGGGTTTTAACAGTTGCACATTTGATTTACATAATACATAGATGATAAAAACGAGTATTTACAAGTATACACTATTACTTGGACATTGAATATTTAGTCCTTGAATGGAAACAACCGAATAATCAATATCGGATTTTTAGCGCCAAAACCTGAGTTTGTTTATTAAATAGCACTATTAATAAAATCGTAAGTTGTTTTGTGGTCTGCGTTGTTTGTATCCAATAGTTATATTTCTTCTCTATATTGACTGTTTTTTTAATGACACTCAAATCACACGTCGTGTTCAATTAATTCTTCATTCATTCGTTTAGGACACTGAGGGCATAGGCAATTGGGACGACGACTTACCCATAGGAGTCCAACTCTTCGGGCATCCTGATAGATTTTCAGACACGTTTATGCAATCGAGAACATTAATTTCGGGACAGACCGAATGAACGAGACGAACACGAGTGGCGTTAATGTTCTCGATTAAAATCACACCGACGTTCTGACAAAATATCTTCTACGTTTTTGCAAATTCGAATTGATGGAATATCGGAGCAATCAAAAGAGTAATCCAAATGGCGTCCAGCAGCTCATCAAAAGTACGTGCGGATGCGCTCAAAGCGAAAGAACAAATTGAATTTAAAAAATGCATTTGTGATCGACCGACGACGATCCGAACAAGATACCAAATTATACTGTATTTTAATGAAATTTTTCCCGAGATAACTGACAACAAATTGCCGGCCTATGTTGCCTTATCTCCAGCCACTCGTGTTGCGGAGGGGGGGGGGGGTTGGCTGGGGAGAGGAAAGAGGGGTGCGGTCGGTCCCTGGCAGATGGATGTGGGTGGTGGTGTGGTGGCGATAATAGTAGGGAGTGATGGTACCAGTACACGTGTTTGACAAAATGACTGTTGATGCGTATCGGCGATTGCAACTTAAGAGGTCCTTGCTCACACTAATGACGATTTAATAACCCTTTCGTAATTGTTGAATGCAAATAGAAACATTCTGATGGCAAGACCTGTACAACTGGTATGAATATTTTGAGGAGGGGGGATGTAGTACACGCGATGCAGTAGAATATATTTTTTAATTTAAATATTTTACTATTTTAAGTTGAAAAGTAATAAACTATTTATTATTAATTGCTGAAATGTAAATGTGTATTAGAATCTGCAAATGCTTACGGTTTATATGAGGCATATTTATTCCATCCTATTAATATTAACGCAGTTAAATTCCTTTTAAATGAATACATTATTTCACCATTTCATAAAAATACTCTAGGAGTGATAATGCGAGAATTTCCTGCGCTAACAATTGCGTTAATTGTTGTCGATTATGAATGTAATGTGATCTACACGGGGTCACCAAGGAGGTCATTAAGGATTGTAGGGTTCTGGCTAGACCATTGATGGCCCTTTTTGGTGTGCCGTCTTTCGGAACACCCAAGGTTCGGCTTCTAAATCGAATGTCATGTCGTGACTGAAAACAACTCGAACATGTGTCATATTAGTAAATTTTCTGTGTACCGTGCGTGTAAACATTATCGTGACTAATGAGAAGACCTTGTTAATTTCTAATCGTTCAAGGAATTGGACCAATGGGAGGCTTCCATTCGAAGTATTTGAACGCTGAACGGATTATGTAAGGTAATTGATAAAATTCGGACTAACTACTCAAGAAATTGTAATTAGCCAGAATTTTCTCAAGAGTTGGGAGGATTTTCCCACCCGTTTTATTTGAAGGTACTACACAAGGTTTATAAAATAATAGCTGGGCACTACCTATTAGTCTATAGAGATTCTGCAGTCAAATCCGTCATTTTGTTTTCAATTTTGTGTCTCAAAGGACAATTTGCTCAAATCCCAAGCACAGTTGCACATCACCTGCATCGACACGATTAATTAATTATTCAAACAATTTCTAACCAGAATTTTAATTAAGCCTCTATAGAACTGGACCGATTGTGAATTTGTGATAAGACTATATAAAATTAAAGGCTATCTGTTTTGATTACCCCCGAATGATCCGTCTCATTTTATCCATATGTGATGATAATCTTTTAGCGGGGTAACAGTTGGGTAGTCTGAAATTATTTGATAACAGTGATTGTCGATTTGCATAGATTTGAACTCCTTGTGAAAAACCCAGCGACCCATACAGTAGCGAATAACACCGACAAATTTTTATCAGTTTCTCGGGATCGGAGGATCGAGAGCCCGCGCCGGAAATCGAACCCGAGATCGGATCGTCAAATCGTCATCTCTATTGACTGGGTCTCCACAAGCCGAACGTCAATTAATGCAATAAAGCGCTTGCAATGGATAGTCTAGCTTTCTTTCTAATAAACAACAAAAAAAAACTGATTCGGACTATCAGCTGAAATTTACGAGGAACTTCTCAATGACAGCCGTACTTTAGGGAGATTATAAAATGTATTCGAATTTCTACCAATAGAAGCGTGCGACCGCATTCACGACAAAAACCCGTGAACTCTGTTAATGCACCTTTAAGCGCGCGTCTGCCGTGTGCAATATTTGCCAAAGCGTGTAAATTGCGTCTGCGGTTTGTTGTTGTTGGTTGGAGGGGTTGTGCTCCGGCAACGTCATAAATATTTATGGCAGGAACTTTTGTTCTGTCCAAGCGAGAGATTGGTAGGATGCAATCGCCAAATAATTATCCATTCGAGCGGGGGCATTTTCATTCCTCCGTCGTCAAGGAACACCACAAAGCGATATGTCACCTCTCACGATCGTCTTGGCACGCTCGAGTTGCTATCGACGAGATCGAGGAATTTCTTCTTTCGATTTGTGTTGGCAGCAATTATTTAATGAAGTGCCTCTTTCTGTATCAATTATTGCATATCGGAATATCCATGTACATGTGTAACCGCTATGCCAGAAAAGAAGCATGCCGTGGCCAAAGTAATTGCGCTATGACTTCCAGAGAGGTCCAGGGCACACCTGATGCTCAAGGTACACGAAACAGACGCCTCCAGCACCAGAGTTCAAGGAGCCCTACTTACTAACTAGTTGACTAGTTAGTTCTTTGTTTGATGAGTCATCGTGAATTTTTCAATTGATGGATATCGGCAGCTGTATTCCATTTTTATTTTGTCAGTTATTTATCCACATATCACTTCTTTCTTCAAATAATGGGGGCTTCTGATTTGCCACTTGCATAAGGACAATAACTTTTACGGTCGTATCATTATTTTATATAATTATGCAGATTACTTGTACATTGACGTAGGCTAGCTGAAATTCCTGAAATTACATATTCTTGTCAAAGTCAGTGTTACTCTGTATTATATATAGCAATTACCATTGCGAAATTTTCAAATGGATTAGATAAAATACACTTTGTTATGATATTTTGATGTTAACAATTGTTTATACATGGATATACGTGCGTACTTGTAGTTCAGGTAGTTGTTTACGATTTGTATTTTTTATTTTAGTTCAGGTAGTTGTTTACGATTTGTATTTTTTATTTTAGTTTTATCGAATAAAATGAACCCTATATACCCTTGGTTATGAACACTATAGATGTGTCACAGAAAGCGGTCAAAGGATAAAAAAAGGAATAAAGGTTATATTTATAGACTGTTATTTATATTTTAACTCAACTCTACCTGATAAAAACACAAATTCCAAGTTTTGTTATTGTTGTCACATGCGCAAAATTGACATCAGCTTAAGGTTACTCTATAAATTAACTTTGCACGAATTAATTGTTTATTAAGGCGATTACTATCTCATTAAAATAAGCTTTCGCTGCATTACTGTTCCTATAGTGCATATCTACCGTATACATGTCCTGTCCTCCGTGTTTTACAACACATCGAAAAATAAAGTCCAGTTACGCAGTTGTTGAATGAGCTTAGAACAAAAACAAACTGCTGAAAATAGCACCTAGACCTCACTAATGTGTACAGTTGTAAGTCGTTCTTGTATACGACGTATTTCCATAGTTATAAAGGTTATTGTTGTTATTGGATAAATCTGATAAAATTCATGCAAGCGTAAACATTTGTTCGCGATAAATAATATTTTATGTGCTCGTAGAAAAAAACATGATCACGCTATTTTTAACTTATTTTCAGGTTCATAAACAACTCGCGCATCAACTACACCTGTACATGTAATGCAAAGCCACAATGTGTAGGTTGAAAATGATAATTGTGTATCAATTTGAAATCGAACCTGGACTAAAATCCGGAACCTTAAAGCGCAGTTTCATTTATAGACCCAATAGAATTTAAAAAAAAAGAATATTTCATGCAGATATGGATTCGAACCCACTTAATGATTTCTGGACCGAATGGAGGACGCAGACCTAGATAACTATTTTGAGTCTTATTAATCACTAATCAACGAAGGTCAAGCAACCTGATTTTGGTGTTCGATAAACCGCATAAACGAAAGCCCAAAAATTAGTATACTAAGCACTAAGAGGAGTACAGAAACTCCTGCAGTGCTTTATGTGTTTCAGTGATTTAGGAGAAAAAAAGTAATAAAAAGCTACACAAATTTCCAGTCCGTTAATGTTTCTGAAATTGAATTACACCCGTTATTAACAGCTGTTTTCAACATTTCTACACTTAGAAGTGATCTATCCAAATATATTTAGATTGTGACAGAGGATCGAAGTTAATCAAAATTTTTGTTTCCGTCTAGATGTTTTTAATTTAGTTTTGAATTTAGTTGTGACCCGTTTTCTAACAAGGGTCTCATGTGATAAGAATTAATAATTATACACTAATTGAAATAAGTGGCTTCCGCACACATCTTAGCCATGTTTGCCAATTGTTCCTTGAAATGTGACACTCATTAAGACATTATCAATTGACGATGAGGCATTGAAAAATAACTGCTTGCGTACGCCACAGAAAATGTTATCATAGAAACTCAATTTCTATGTTCTTTAAAATGGATTCGATTCTACTGAAACAATTTAACTGTGTTACAGAGCAATATTACTCGACAAGCAATTCTTACATAATTTTTCCGTTTATAATAACTATTGAATCATCTTATTGAAAACGTCCAAATGACAATTATTGTGGAATAATATATTTTGACTTGTCGGATTATGGTGCTACATTATGGAGCATAAACTTTACGTTATGTACAAATCATTTTATTATCTTTAGTTCACTACAATATTGGGGGCCAATGACAGCGCTATCAAATAATGATTTCTGAACGAACTAAATGTTTCCGAGCTTTGTCCTTTGTTTTAGAACAAACTTTTTTCGTGTGGATTTCATGGTATATCGATGCTATTTAGCAAGACCACGCATTCTCTGTTTCCTTTTATCTTTTTATTCCAATGCAGGGATTAAGTATGTTGATGGGTCCTCAAAATCCGGCCTCTGGACAAATAGAGGTTGATAACATTCAGTTCTTCATGTTGACACAGACTATCGACTAATAAGGTCATGTTCACCGTTCCCCTGCCTTTGTTTAGATGTAATTGAATACATTTCGATTGTAATTTGATTTTATTATTAAAAAAAGGCTTCAGGCATAATTTCTCTTTAAACACAAGGGAACAAATACGGGACCAGAACCGTTCAAATTGTTCACCTCTGTTTAAACATTTCATCGCCGACTTTTTACATATTTTAAGGTCGTAGCCCAGTCGGTATTGCTACTGGCTGTGGCTCGGCAGTCCCGGGTTCGATTCCCGGCGCGGGCTTTCGAAAGTTTCGATCCCGGGGTACTGGAGGTGCCCCTCGCATAGTGCCTGAGCACCATGAGGGGTACAAAACGCCTGTAGTGCGGTGGACTACAGTTGATTAAAAAAAAATATATATCCATCCATCCATCACTTGTTGTTATAATTTCTCTTGTGCGTTGTTCTAATCGACGTTGGAGCACCTTATCTAATGTGGAAGTGAAGTAAGGTCGCCGATTTGGCGTTGATTTCATTGGACACGGCGAGACGGCTTCGCGTTCCTATTGGTCGTTTTGGCGCAATTCCTTTTCCAATGAACTCGGACAATCAACTATCTCCGTATTATCGGATTATCAGAATAGGAGTTGCAAATTCGTCAACTGTCACAAACGTGATTCAAACATGCGTCGATTCGATCCAACCGCGTTGCTTGCGATGACAAAACCAGATTCAACCAGTTTTTATTTAATCGACAATGCCAACCAAAAAAACAACAACAACTCGATTCGAAAATATTCACGGTGTTCCTGACCCTCTACACTTCCCCATGTGAGACACTCATCAGGAAGAAATCTGAAATCTCGATGTTTTAAAATTGATGCTTATCATTTGCCTAGATTTCTAATGACATTTAGAATGTACATCACATATATACTCTATATCTATGACATTTTGAAGTACCGGTCCTAATTTTCTGAGCGTGACTCATGCTAAATGATTCCAGATGCCTCGATCGGGAATCGAACCCGAGGGAATAACAGTTCGACACGCTAGCCATTACGTCACCGAGACAACAACTCTCTTGCCTAATAGTATCCGGGTAGATACTGTAATTGTAATAGTGTTCATTTTTTGAAAATGTGAAGAACCTATTTTCAACAGTACCCAAAATCGAACCTCGCCGGAAGTCTAACTCTGAAGCACCACAAATTAATCGCTCTACAAACCGGGATACGATGAGGGGTAAAAATCCCATACATAAAACATAAAAATGCAAATTTAGAAGAAGCGACGCGTAATGTGCGTCAGGCTTTTTCTACTATCGAAAAGTTAATATCAGTTTTATCGTTTGTAAGCCATTCGAAGAATATCTTCAATGACACATCCAGAGGAATGACTGCAGATTATTGCAATCGCTAACTATTGCATTAGTTTTTTTTCTCAAGCGGGGTAATTCTGATTGTTGTTATTTATTCAGAAGCATTTTTTTTATTGATACGCTGGTAATCTCAATTGAAACATAGCGAATAGGTCGACTGTATATTGTCAATGTAATCATTAAATATAATTAGTTTTGGTACCGTATATCATATATGAAGATCGGTTGGTGTGGTTCACATTTTTAAGACTTTAATCAACCCATATTACGAGTACAAGGAAGAATGACATATGAATATGATAAAAACAAATTTCAAAACAAGTTACGAATGCATACGTTAAATCAAAATTATTTTGTACACACAACATAAATCATAAGGCACAGTTGATTTTATGAAATCGTTTGGCAGCGATCAGTTGCATAGCTTATGGGGGGGGGGATATCATCCTACGTCGAAGTACGATTATATAAAAATGGTAAAAACAGGTATTACACCAAGTAGAACGATAAAAGCATTGTTTCACGATCATCCCAAACAGTATATCGAGTGAACCTGGAAAATAATTGGGGTTTTAGTTATAAAATGCTTGCACTTTTAGAAAGACATATTGGATATACTGAAGTAATGTTAAATCATTACTTTTCCTACTTTTAAGATTTTTTAAATTGGCACTTGAGACAATTATTCTATGAATTCAACGAATTTCTTACACTAGTATATATCACCAATTTTATTTAAAGCAAATTTTTTTGAATCCGCTATTCAATTTCAGTACATGTAGCATGAAGTATTTTATTAAGTAGAATTTTAATATTAAGTAAATATTGCTGGCTGTACTAAAAATGAAACATTTATCAGCATTAATATGAAGCATTGCAATTTCGCCATTCATTAAAATAAATATTACAGAACCGGTTTCGGTTCTTTTTTTTGGATGGGACAATCTTTCTCACACAATTATTTTGCTGTGCGGTAAGAATATAAGATGCAATTTATATAAATGCAAAATAAAAACGGCGTATAAATGTATAATTAATATTTAAACAAACACGTATATGTAATAATTAATAAAGCTTATATATATAAATATTGCAAAAACAAGCACGATATCCCAAATGAGAGATCCTATACATGTGTGTCACCGGGAAATAAGAAATAAAAATATTATAGCGTGGGTTATTTTCCTTTTCCATGTCATGCAAAACAATAAACTATGTCAACCGAAACTAACCGCACATGTGATTTGAAATTATGTAATTTATGTTTTAATTCACTGAAGTGACGGGTCACAACAGGAAGATTATGTACCCCTCTCAGTGCTTAGGCCCTATGTGAGGGGCACATTGTCACCAGTACCCGGGATCGAATAATCGAGAGCCCGCGCCGGGAATCGAACCCAGGACCGCCGAACCACATGTCCGTCGCTTAACCAACTGCGCTAAGACGAGTCGTACTTGGGGTCAACTTAAAAAAAATATTCCAATTAACAATCAACAGACTGTTTATTGACCTTATTTTCAACCTTTTCATAACTGACGTTGAATGGTGCTTAAGCACTTTGTCACTTTCATTTGCAGTGTAAGCGATTTCAGAATTTTTCGAGACAGTACAAAACATTTGTAATGTTCCCTGAAGCTTGATTGTAGAGGTGAATTTGCCAGCAGCCCCTGGAGAAACTTAAAAACCATTTAAAAAAGCAAGCTATTAAGTGATTGTACCGCAATGTGAGCAATAACAGAATCAATAAAATGGACAATTAATATTTGGACAAATGTACCAACAGGTTTATACGAAGAATAAAAACATAAAGTGCTCCAAATGAATAGAGTGTTTGACAAGTGGCGATCGTGTAAGATTGTCATCGGCGCTCCGAACAGATTCCGTCCTGACAAGCTTGACACAAGTCGCTATTATGCGGCGTCCGGGGCTTCCCCGGTCGCCGGTTTTTGGCGTAAGAGGCCTGGTACAGGCCGTAGCAGGTGTGGCCGATCCTATAAAATAGATTCACCATCACCTATTTGGAGAAAGAAAAAATGTTAATCGGAATCGGACATTTTCAATTTGATTAGGGAGGTAGCAAGGCATTTTTTTTTCAAATATTGTACGCCAATGTGCAAAATATTAGACAATTCCATTTCCAATAGTTATAAAAATGGTTTCACGTTGTAAACGATATCTTAAGGATTATTGATCTTAGGATAACTTACGACTCGATTTTTACTTATTCTGTTTCATTTACTGTAATCTCACCTTGCTCACTTCTTCCGGGTACCACATGGCGTTCTCGTAATTGTCCGTCTTGCAGCGTTGGCACTTCTGCCCGTAGAGCTTGAAGGCAATGTGTCCCTCCTGGTGGACACTGTTGAAACTAAACCAGAAGGCCACCCGCCCCTTCATCGACGTCCAACCATGGCCACATTCCTAAATCAATCATGTTGATTAGTGAAATGAAAATATGCATAATACGAACATCGGGTGCTGGCAAACAGAAGATATCTGTGATAAAGATTTTCAATTTTTAAGTTATTGGATACACTAATAATGTATACAACAACGTATGAAAAGATTTCCGTTTCCATTTTTAATTATTTAATACTTCTGTTGCTTCAGGTGCATTACCCGTATATACCGTAATGTTGTTTGTTATTGTTTAAAATTCTTGTATTCACTATTTCAGGCATCAGCTGAAAATATTTGAAATTTTGGCCACAGTGTTTTTATGACTATGGACCGCTGACGTTATTTCATGCCAGCGAATTTTGATATATCAATGGGTTATTACGTTATCCAGTAACTAATATAAAGTTAATATTAACAATTGGAGGTTTCATATATTAATTGTGCGTATACTAACTGCAGTACGTAGTACACCTGGTACAATTAGCTCGAACAAAAGACTGCAGAGTCCTGTGAGAGTGACTAGGGGGGGGGTCTATATCGCATACAGTTCAGTCACCCAGCCGAGGGACGTTATATGAGATGTTCCCTTCCTATAGAGATTAGCATATATCTACTTAAAGGTCAGCTGTAAACACTGTGGAAGCACGAATACATAATGATTCCCAGCCGGGACAAATTGCCACTTGCTCAACACTCCCCAATGCGCATGCTTACCAGATTGCACTCATTAGTATAGCTTATCCGGGGATTTCTTCTCTGCTCAAGCTGGGCCCACCCCCGACCCGCCACCTATCGGCCACCAGATTTTTGGCAGCTCAGGTGCGCTTCACAATACTATCGCAATTAAGAAAGGGAAATTGGCAACAGTCCTAAAAGGTCTCACTCCTAAATGAAGTGGTGAACTCCTGAATCTTATCCTGATCTGGTTCAAAACTTACAAGTCTAAATTAAGAAAATACTACTTTTTTTCAATGATAAAAAACCATTAGTTGTTATTCAGTGATACAAATAACAATCATTGAAAATTGTATAGTTCTTCCTATTCTCTGTATTGATCAAAAGTAAACAAATAAATATACAAATTCGAACTCATAAATTCCCCGGGAACCAAAAAATTTCAGGTCTGTTTGTTTTCATAAGAGGCAACTCTTTTATTTATGTCGTTTGCTATTTTAATTTTATTTAATGAATTGACTAACTTATAAACATATTTCTGATCAGATAAATTTTATTTATAGAATAAATTAGATACAAGCAATGCTCAGATTTACCTACCGTCTTTCTCGGTGCATCATCCGCGGTTGCTAACTGGCTTCGGCGGATGATTCACCGATGTCCCCGTAAGTTAACCCCCTATCTGTTAGACATGCTTTGCAACACTGTTAAGATTAAGAAGGACTCCTGTAGTAGTCAGCCACTCCGGGACTAAGAAATACTTCAGTTGGACGTAAATCAAGTGCGCCGATCAATTGGTTTCAACTTAAATAAGAATTAATCTTTATCCGACCCTCATATTTAATCTGGGCTCATGAGGTTCTGGGCTCGAATTCCGGAAACAATTTAATAACAAATCTAAGTGATGCTCAGCTCTAGGTGCGGATGAAGCATGGTGCGGATATTGCGCTTTGCGAACTTCTGTTACCTGAACCTGATGCACCGAAAACGACGGTACAGTGAGGCTAATGACAACCGATATCTCAAAGCATAGTTCATTGACGACGAACAGATCGGCCCGCAAGCGGCATTGTTTTATTTTTGGGAATACGCAGGAGCTGATCAAGAAAAAACGCTTAGGTGGACGTCTAGGTGGAAGCAGTGGCGGTGGCGCCAGGGAGCGTTTGCACTATTTAATGAGGCTTCGGCGATGCGGAGAGCGGTACCCGATGGCCCCCGCTCCCGGCTCGGGTTTTACGGTGGGGGTGGGGATGACTCCTCGTAAATGGGAGCGAGCTTTTCTTACCTGGCAACAGAAGCGGACTTTGGCCGAGTCCAGGAACGGATACCAGGTCGACCATCCGCGAACGGTGGCCGGCGGCCCAGCCACCGGGGACAGGAACCACACCTGCGAGTGGGTGCTGTAGAACTGGGCGAACAGCTTCTGGAACTCACAGTGCCACACCGCCTCCATTCCTCTGGGAGAGGAGAAAAGTATGGACACTTTAGCTCATATTCCAAATAACAATACAGGACATCAATAAGGAATCAATAATTTAAAAAGAAATCAAGATCTGCGTTGATGTCAGTCAATCCTGGTTCCAGGAAGTTCACCAATAAGACACCTTTTTCATCTCAAAATTACAGTTTCAAACACCATTTGTAGCTACTGGTCGTCTACTTCTCTAGCGACCTAGGCGTTTTTCACAATTGTTTGGCATAACGTTTCAGTTCACCCATAAACGAAATTTGGACATTTCATTGTCCTTAAGCATTCACGATGACGTCGACAAAAAGGTTCTACAGACTCTGAATTCCCAAAGTGACTTAAAACAACAATAGAAAAAAACGGTTAACTAACCGCTGCGGAATCATTATTTCGTTGATTTTACGCGTGTTTGCATTCAAATTATTCTGACTTTCAATTTTTAAATCTAATTTTCGAATGTTGTTAGATTTTTGTGTGAACGCGGTTTTAAGATTGTCGTTTTGAGCATTGACTCTGCATTTTTAACCTTTGAACTATGTGAAACATTGTGGTCGTTCAGAGCCTGATTTCACTGATTTGGATGATTTTTTAAGATTGTCACTTTGTATATTTAACGTTAATTGCGCCAGATAATAATTTTCGTTATGTTATCAATAATATAACAACTTATATTGCTCATGCAGATGTGCAGTGTGGTCCAATAATTTGGAATTTAAAGTATATTTTATTAGGTCTTCGCGAAATGTTGACTAATTCGCTTGAAACTTGGCAGAGATGTTAATTAGGAATATATTTATCAATTTCTCTGGGCACTGGCATTACGATGTCTATTAAATTTAGGCACTCCAAAATGGCGCTAAAGACAGAACTGTGATATCGCATGAAACAAATCATCTCAGTACCAGGGGATTTTTAAAACAGTTTTTAAAGAAAGTATTATCGAGGAGTGATTTGGACAATTTGTTTTTCGCTGGATTTGGTAGATTTGCGGTTATTCGTTTAGTGTGCAGCTCAGTGGTTAGGTCGCGAGTTAAGGTTAGCGCGACATCGCGAATACAGGTTCAATTCTCGGTTGAGACCTTCGGAATTTTTCGGGCGAGATAAATTTCTACGTGCGCCTTCCTTCGGAATGGGAGTTAACTCGTCGGTCCCGTGCTTGTACAGTGTAGGATATCAGGTACAGATTAAAATATTCCTTCCTGTTAATAATTGGCTTAGACAATGCAAAATGACAAAGTTGCCAAACTTTGAGGCTGAAAAAGCTGGTACGCCAATTTAACAAATAGTCCGATTGATCGAATGATCGATCGCAATCCAACTGAAGCACCATGGAATCTAGAATGATGAACTTATCTGAATAAGTTATAACTTTGTTTATTTAGACAAAAATTATTTATCTATTTTCTCGAAGTTCTCTATTTTCACAGATACATATTATCTTAATTCGATCGCGCAGAAAATGCATTGTTATTTTATCAGTGTGGATTAAATATTAACTTATCATTCTTATAAATTTGTCATCTCATATTGTCCTGCCTATAAGCGAAAATCCAAAAGTTTCCGGTGAAAATGAAAGTTAAATTGCAATTAAGAAACTCGAACGTTATATGGGTTTAATTACAAAATTCGACACCTCTAAGTTTGTGTCGAGTTGCAGGGCAATTGGTCACTTGTATCATTACTATCCTGTGTGACTTACCCGAAGAGGGGATTGGGAGGTCCATAGGACACTGCCTGCACCACCCCCCGGCCGACAGTCGGCGTGGTGAATGTCACGGGCGGTTGCAGTGTCGCTGCCGGATGGTGCTGCAGGGTCAGTGGCGGTGGCTGCTGCTGGGTGGTCAGCAGGTAGACGGTGCCCGGACCGCATGCGAGGGACTCATGCACGACACCCTGCTGCTGCTGTTGCTGCTGCTGGAGCGCCCCGGAGCAGCAGGCGCACGGCCCCATTGGTCCCAGCATGGGCTCCGTGACGTCGGATCACGTGACGGACGAGGGCAGACGGAGACCGGAAGTGGCCGGTCCGGCGGCCGGAGTGGGGAACATGGTGTCGCCGGGTAATCCGGCCGAAGTCTGCGCCGTGGATGGCGGTGCGATTTACGAGGCGTAGTGTCGGGGAATTATGTGTCGAAGTACGAAGTTTTGTATCCGATGGTGTGTGCCAATGTATGAGAGGTGGTCTTGGGGTATTTTCGTCGAGGTGCGAATGAGGCGCGGATTCTGGCGAATATTGGTCTCTCGCGTAGCATTAGGGGTGGCGGTGGGATAGCTTGGGGGTGGAAGCAACAGGTATGCACAATGGCGTCGTTGCATCGGCACGTTTCGAGCGAAGGCAAACCCATACAATGGGGGCATGATGCTGTTCTGAAAAATTCCTTAAGTAACCATTCCAATTGTTTTTAACATATATAAAAGCGCGGGAATTGAATTGCCTACCATATCATTTGATAATCACGTTTGGTGCTTTCATAAGAAGCTGGGCTTCCTTTCACTAAAGAGTAGAAACACGCCGAATACATGAATGAAAATTACAGCTACAAAAGTAAGGCGAAACATAAATCATCTAAAACAACTATTGACTAACCAAACGTTAAGCATCAAATAATTCTTTAAATCGTTAAGGAATTGGTTGAGTTGAGGTTGTTGGTCAGTCAAATTTTTTTTTGAAGGTTGCTTTACATCCTATACATATGAAGACGCACAAAAATTAAATATCCCTCTAAAAATAATGCTTCTGAAGTAGTGGACGAATGTTGCAAAAGGGGTTCTTTAATTAAGACGCTTTGATTTACAGTGATCTTGCTTTTACTCTACGGGGTTTGGATGGACCCTTTTTCCCCTATGGTTCATTAACGAAGGTAATTTTAAGAGAATCGAATCTTCAGTGATTCGAATACATTGGTGATTTGGGGAACTTGCAATGTGCGTCCCTCTGCGATGAGGTATGGCTGGGAGCAAGCGGAGCTCCTGTAGAAACGTAGTACAGATGCGGCTTGCCTACTCAGCAACTACCGGGGCTTGATGGCTTTCCTCCCTCCCCAATGTGGATTTGCGGTTTGGGGGTGAGACAGCGGGGGTGGCGGGTAATTCGGTGGGAGATAGATTTGTGTTTGCGGTCGCGGGGGAGGGAGCTCAATTATCTGCGTCACTGCATGTCCCCCACTCTTCCAGTTACTCGAAGACCTCTTCGAAAGCGTCTTCTTGGTCAAGACTGCAAGAGATGTGGAAATGAAAATCATACTCGCCGTTTTTAATTTTTAAGGATGAATGAATTATTTACAGTATGATCTTTATGATCCGAAAATGGGCACCAGAAGGTGGATTGGACGGGAACATACTTGAAAATACGACACAACTCCGCAAATCTTCTAAGATGTTTATATTTTTTAATTTTCAAAAATGACGGTGTTCTTAGTTATGGTTATGACGGAGTGTGCAACCACCTCAGATTCTTGCTTGGACAGCGCAATATTTCGATTTTTTTAATATCAGAAATGATATTATAAGAAATATATTTTTGTCACCTTTTTCACACAGCGTAGTCCAATAAAATCGTGGCCATTACATACGAGGTGTGTCCCAAAAGTAAGTGTACTGATTTTCCTGCATACAAGACGAGGCAATGTAACATGTAATTGGCGGATATAGACGTGTTAATCGTAGTGATCTTAGCTGTACGCCCAAATCTAATATAACTCGACCGGTTGAGTCATTTATGCACCAAGAGGGGTACAGAAAATCCTGTAGTGAAATTACATTACAGTGAATTAAAAAAAACCCTACCTCCGTTTGTGTGGGGTCTCGCTACGTTTTTCAATGGAGCAAATTCTCGAACAACGATAAAACTCAACAAATCTGTAAAACTCAATAAATCTTCGGTTAAATTTGAAATTTAGCAGAAGCTTATAGAGCTGCCTCTCTATCTCGAAATATGGCCTTTAAGTGGCACAATACGTTCAAAGAGTGTCAAAAAAATATATTGGAACCTCGTTCCACTGGGCCAACCTCATTAACAGCAAGCGACCAAAATGCCACAAATGTGAAATGTTGTGCAACTTTATTCTGAAAGGTCAAGAGTCTGGAGTTTCCATGGTTGAGGGTTGAGGGTTTGAACCCCTGTCGGAAGATCTTTTGAGACTTTTAATTTCTTGTTTTGAATCGTTTTTCAACCATGATGTCGGAATTTTTATAGTTCTCGCTTCTAGATTGTTGTTTAGTGCAGTCTCAAATCCTAATGTGAATTGTCCTTTCTGAGAACAGCATATTAATTTATTAGGCTTCACGCGCGTACGAACACAGGGGCGCCGCGACAGCCATTTATCGAACTTTGTCCAATTTGGAGGGGGGTAGTAGGGATCATGGTTGTGTTCCTTACCGTTTCAATTTTGGCGGTTGAGAGAAGTTAGTGGGAGGGAAGTTGTTAGGGCGATGTGCAAGAATGTGCGCTTTTGGCAGCAGCAACTGTACAACACAACTCTTGTGTTCATTTCATACAGCGAGGACTCAAGAAAGAGTCAAGAGTAGAAGGTTTAAAGTACAGGAAACCTGCAATGCCGATGACGGCGTCGAATTCATTATATATTTTTTCTTCTTCAATCACTGTAGCCCTCTTGGTGCTTAGGCACTATGCGAGGAGCATATTTTCACCAGTACCCTGGGATCGAAATTATCGATAGCCGGCGTCGGGAATCGAACCCGCGGAACCGCCGAGCCACAGTCAGTCATACTGTCGTACATATTTGACTATTTGAAAAGCCATTTGATGTTTAATTATTTTGAGGCGTTTTGCCAAAAGCAGATAATCTTCACTGCAAGTCAAGGCGACTTACGTTTTTCCACACATTTAAAAAACCAATTTTCATATACCGTTGATTTTCCCAGCATATCCAGATTTATTTTTGTTCCAAATGCAGGTAGAATAAGGAGAGATTTTTGTTAATACAATGTTACCATACGATTCAATTTTGAGGATACAATTTCTGAACGAGTCTGAAAGGGACGTTGCGTTTATGATCGAAATTATATTGCAACGGATAACCTGACGCCATTGTCTGGCTATAATAAACCAGTAATGTTGCACAAAGTTCATGAACTTTGATGAACTACTCGTTAAACTTGTTTGGTTTGACTCATGGAATTTATGTGCCATACATTTGTTCTACCTAACGAATTCCTGATTGCAGTTCGATGTATGTTCGACTGCATTGGCAATCGTATATGCGTAATTAGAAAGGTTTAATTCGTCGCGGAGTACTGAAAGTTAATGTACCGGTTAATTGAAGCAATTTGCCCAAACTGTTATCCTGGTTCCTGGCCAAGCATACTTAACTCAAACATATTTGAGTATGGTGCGTGTTTTGTCTTGAGATACAACTGTTGAATTGTATATATTAAGGAGGCCTAACCGCTTGACCACTCGACATCTCTGCCAAGCTCAAAGCTACATGTAATTTTGCAAATGTTTGTTTCAGAATATACAAACTTGCATTTCCGATATATTCGATCCGATATATTCGAGTATACATTGTACAGGCATACCATGTGAATACGTGTACAGAGTGGATAAAAAATGAAACAGATTCAAATTTAAAATTAAAATGGGGGAACGTTCATCAAATGAATATAACATGACATAATATGACATTTGGCATACATATTGACAATAATATCCTAGTCACGCTGTAAGCATGCCGCTCGAGAGATTTCAAATGTGCTTGAGATTGGCGCAAATTGTTATTTGAGATCGTGTTCATCGCGAGCGATACAGATCACGTGCTCAAATCTTATTAAAAGTTGAACGTACCCATCAAGCACAATTGAGATGGAGGATTTGTCATTCGAGAGCGCCTCGTGTTTTCTTGTCAAAGCACGGACGAGCGGCACGTGCAGATTCTGTTCAATGTCTAAACGCACCTTGCTAACCATGCTTGACCAGTGTGACTAGGACATAACATTCTCTTTTAATTGCCTTTGCGCACGTGCAAATTTGAATCGGGTTCCTTTCCCCCAAAATTCGAACACTTAACGGTAAAAATGGCGCTCACTGATGATAACAGATAGCTAGTCAAACGCACAATAAAGCCACTAAATAGTTCTGATTTGGATCCAGATATTGGCATCTTCACAATTTTGCCGACCCTTCTCAATTTGGCCCTCATTTATGCAACTGTTCAATTTTAATAAACGCGTATCTAAATTGGAACAAGGTTGTTTTATAATTTCTTGCATTCAACTGAGAGGAAATATTAGAACGGTCAAAGAAAAGGACAACTGGCGAACTTGAACTTCCCGCAAACTGATGCACGTTGCTCGCGCTTCGTATACGGATTTACTGGTAGTTGCTGCTCTTTCCACAAGAGGGCGGCATTTCATGCAAAAGAGCGTTCGAATTTCTGCTCTGAAGTGACGTAACAAAGGGTGCCCACGCACCCTATTGAAAAAGAAAACACATCTTCCATCTATTCTAGCAACTCTATGCGAATATACGATCAGAGGTCATTTGTGGTGGTTCACATTTTCGACTTCGAAAAACATTGGCTGTGATGGAACTGAAAGTAACGCTCCAGTTTCTTTTCGTCGTTATTTCAAAGCTATCATAAAGCTTATAGTGTTCATTAAGATGAAATGCAATTCGACAGTTTTTATTCTTAATTTACAACATCGCGTATGTGGACGCAAATGGGCAATGTACACCCGTCATCGAAACACATGTTCTACGTGACGTCACATCCGCCTGCGCAACCATTTTGTGATTAGTATGCGGAAAACTCTCGACGGCGAATCCAACACGGAATCGTCTTTAAACTGAACTTAATAAGCAGTCGTTTTGCCGCTGCAGTTTCGTGGCGATATTCCGCTAACTCTCTATTTCATTGACGTGACAACATCATTGTTGGATCAGTGCCCAGCGTTAATCGATCGGGTAGACTGGCCTGCGCTTTCAAACGAGCACAAATCAACAATTTTCTGCGTTGGCCATTAAGAGGATCTACTTTCGAGGCCATCGAGAGGAGAGAACGTAGACACGAAATGTTCTCGGGGCAAGGTTACTAGTCAAGTCCTAAGTGCATGACAGATAACAGCTAGCAACCCAGCTGATCGCCAGGTGTATTTGCCACCGATAGCGAATTATCAACGTGATGTTCGATGTTCAGTGTGTTGGGAATGCCACCAAGTCAACCGAGCATGAGGTAGGTAGGCGAACATTTTCGTATTTTTTTACAATGTGTATTTAGAAAAATCTGAAATGTACCATCAAATGTGCCAGACTATAATTGGGTTTTCTACTTGTGTGACTGGCCGTAGCCCAGTCGGTATTGCGACTGACTGTGGCTCGGCGGTCCCGGGTTCGATTCCCGGCGCGGGCTTTCGAAAATTTCAATCCGGGGGTACTGAACGTGCCCCTCGCACCATGAGGGGTACAGAACGCCTGTAGTGCGGTTGACTACAGTTGATTGGAGAGAAAAAATTATTTTCTGCATAATTTCCTTATTTTGCGCGAAAAACAATTATTTCAAATGCGAAATGGGGCAGTGGAATCTTGTTAGTCTGCTCCAATTGAGAGCCCGCCATTTTTCAAATTCGAAATAAGCCGATCACGTCAATTCGAATTTGTAGGCATTTATTTCTCAAATTTATATAATGGAAAATGATTAATATTTTTAATTTTGGATTTGCGTAATTTAGTGTTTTCGGGACCGTAATTGTAGATTTTGAATGTAGTGGCAAATCAATAATAAGTTTTATTCGAATTTTTATCATTGCATTTATATTTTAAATTATGTGTAGCTATTTAACGCTAAAAAATCAAAAATGTAAGACTTTGCTTAACCCTGCTGATATCATGGAGCCCACATAAACACCACCTACCACCTTCTTTGTGTATTAATTTTTCAGTTTTTCTGAAATTTAACTTCAAACAACCGACCAGATTTTCAGAATTTATTGTGTTCTTCTTATTTACAAAATATGTTTAGTTACTTAAAGAAATTGGTATTGTTGGCTAATTTGTATCTTGGAATTTGAATGTGTATACCACAGAACAATTTAGCTATGTGTTTCAACTAGCTTTTTCTTAGCATGCTGGTGTTATATATATATGTGGTATGTACAAAATCCTGGAAATAGAAGAGTTGATTTCACCTTTCAATTATCCCAACATCTACGGTAATCCACGAATCTTGTATTCAGGTGATTAATGATTGCGACTCCATCGACCAAAAGCAGCTGACCCTACAGAAGCGCTGAAGCATCGCAACAGCGACCATGGAATTCGCAATTGCTGGTTTCGCGGCCAGTTGTGCCGGGTTCTTCACCAACCCTTTGGAGGTGGTCAAGACTCGGATGCAGTTGCAAGGTGAACTTCTGTCGAGGGGTCAATACGCTGTGCGCTATCGCAATGTGTTCCACGCCTTCTACGCTGTCGCGGCCGGTGACGGCCTCCTGGCTTTACAAAAGGGTCTCGTTCCGGCGCTGTGGTATCAGTTCATCATGAACGGAGTGCGGCTGGGTACCTATCAGTCCTTCATCAATTTGGGACTCACTAAAACGGAAGATGGAACAATCAGCATGCCCCGTTCAGTGCTTGCCGGTGCCGTGGCCGGCTGCATTGGTGGATGCCTCGGAAGCCCGATGTATCTGGTCAGTGGCGTCGAAGCTCAGACCAATTAATTCATTTCTTAACGCTAAAAAACGGTCTATGTTACGAAGATGTTGTGCTGAACTTTTGCACCACAAGTTGGCTAATGACATTATAATTTGGATGTAGGTCAAAACCCATTTGCAAGCCCAGGCCACCGAGTCTATTGCAGTGGGTCACCAACATAAGCATCGTGGAACATCAGCCGCCCTATTGGGCATTTACCGAGAGGGTGGTATCCCCGGTCTTTGGCGCGGGGTACGACTGGTCCTTTTTGTATTTCGTTAAACATGTAGTTTGTGTATCAAATTTGGGTTAACCCCCCTCGGTATTTTCTCTAGTGCATTTCCTAGTTGCATTTATCAGATGCCTATATGCTTTGTAGGTAACTGCTGCCATTCCGAGAGTAATGGTTGGCTCGGCAACACAGCTGTCTACATTCTCAAAAAGCAGGCAGATTGTCGAAAACTTAGATGTAAGTGTTTTCTATTCTCTCATGTCATTTTAACTTACAGTTCTTAAGCTAGTGTTAGGGGAATTAGAATTTTTGTCTTTTTGTGATGCTTCCAAGTGGTGGCATCGATGCAATATTTTTAATTTGGAAAACATTTTACAGTGCAGTCAAGTCAGTGTGCTGCAATATTTCTAAAACTAACAATTTATGCTTTTATTGAAAAAGTGGTGTGAGATGAGAAAAAGCTAATAATTTTGACACTTTTAAGAACAATTTTTTAAATAATAAAGGCATATGATTCGAGTGATGGCTATTACAGGCAGACCCTTAAAATAATACCTATACACAAAAAAGATGTGAAAAGTCGACATCAGAAGCATAAGTTTAGGCATAAGCGAACAAACACGGGACAGAGCCGAGGAAAATCGACGACAAGCTGGCTCCATGAATAAAAATATATAGTAAACTGTGTTTTACTCTTCACAAAACACAAAATTCATGGAGCCTCGCCAGCTCGTCGACGATTTTCCACGGTTCTGTCCCGTGTTTGTTCTCTTGTGCTTAATTTGGTACTGAATTGTTGCGTATCACTTATCTTGTAAGTTATACTGGCGCAGAACGTCTAGATTTATAAGTTGGTAGTCGACTTATTAATTTGGTAAAGTCGTGTATTTTGTTTGCATTCTGTTTTAGATGCAGTTAGTATTGACATGTCGATTTGGGAAACTGCTGTTTGGCAGCTTTCTCAATAACCTTGTCTTAATTGTCTGTAATATGTTTATTTTAATCTGGTTTCATTATCAACATGCAATTTTAATATTGACTACCTATTCTTAATTGCCTTTTCTATTTCGAGCTTTCCTTGCACACGCAGATTTTAACGTTTAAAACAAACGTAAAATTAAATGCCAGCTGCCACGATTTAATCTAAATTTAATTACGCTGCTGAAGCAGTGTGAATTTGGACTGTGAAGGACATTTTCTATTGTATTTATTTGAGCTTTTAGAGAGAGCTCAAGTAGAGAGGTTTGATAATGACATTGGACACTGGCAATTAATGTTGATCATAGTTTACTTTTTCCCTGTTTGGATGGTTGCCAAGTGTCTATAGGTCTGTCCATTTTGTTTCCAAAAATGTCATACCACTAGAGCATCATTGATAGTTCACCCAGTTGATAAATCGAAAATTGTTTAAATAATGACATTGATTTTCAACTAAACTTTTATTTGCTTTGACGCAATAAGGGAAACTCATTAAAAAAATCTTGCAACAGGCGATTATTTACAAAATACAAAACAAAAAATTGGTCCTTTACAAATGTCGAAGTATGGCGTAACAATTCGCTGCTCAACCCGACCCCACCTTTCGAGAAAACTATTAATCTGCCTCGTACGCTCGTATATGAAAGCTTAGATTTCGTGGCACATTTTGAAGTTTGCCTAATTATAGACTTTATTTTGGTCGTATACTTCAATTATAGATATAATGCAGTAGTTTGCTTTGAAAGTAATTATAATTATATTTAGACTCGCCGAGGAAGCGGTCGTTATATCAGTTGTGGCTGGCTACACTTATTTTATAATTTGTAGATTGACATTTGACAGTTGACAGTTGTGCAGTCAATTTTGTTTGAAATTATGATCTACTTTGCCACATAGTTCGCGCTTTTTATGCTTCCTAGACTATACAGAGTTTATTACATTACATTGCTACACGCGCATTTTTAATGTCAAACACATTATAAAACTTAGAATTATACTATTATATTTATGTTTTAGCTGAACCGAAAATAATAAATAATTATTATTATTTCAGTTTTATAAAATGAACCCATATTCTAGAAAATCAAATAAAAAATAACTAAAATATAGAAATATTGAATTTATTCTATATGACCATTCATTCAATGAAGCTCGTAATTTCAATTTCTTTGTAAAACATTGACTTTTCAATTAGTTTGAACACATGCACACCATTTAGAAAATTCGAGGAAGTTACCAAATACATGTATATTGTACCAGTTGAAGCGTAAAGTAAAGGCGGAGTCACAAAGGTACAATAACAAAATTGGTACAAAATTGGTACCAGTCAGACTATTGTTGATTGGCATTCGTTTTGCTTATTTTGTTTTCGTAGGTCTGACTAAGCGTGCTTCTGCTCTTCTATTCATTCCATTAGGTGTTCCCCAAGGACAGCATTCTAATAAGTCTATCTGCCAGTCTGTTGAGTGGAGTGGTTGTGGTTGGCTTCATGACGCCGTTCGATGTGGTCTCGACGCGTCTCTACAATCAGGGATTGGACGCCAACGGAAAGGGTCTCTTCTACTCTGGCTTCTTTGATTGTTTCGCAAAGGTGCTCCGTGCCGAGGGTCCTTGGGGCTTCTACAAGGGATGGGCCGCCTCCCTCTTTCGACTGGGCCCACACACAGTGCTCAGTTTGGTGTTCTGGAGTGAGTTGCGCAAGGTGTATCTTGGCTTAGCTGACGAATCAAGCCCAGTGTAAGTAATCTCAAAAAATCAGATACGGTCAATTAAAATTCGCAGTGACCAGCAGGGGATCAGGGTCTTCTTTGCAGTAAAAAAAAAGACTAATTACTTTATTTATAAATATGTTTTCCATTTAAATCAAGAGCCTTAAGTGTTGCGTGCATTTTCGATGCAATCGAAATCTTAAAAAAGTGGCGCCCGATTTTTGTGATGATTCACTTTTAGCAGTGTTGTGATATTGTCTCAATATTCCCTAGAAAAATTGTATCTCGCGCCGTAGTTTTGGAAAATGTGTACTGTTACTCTTCGTGAACATTTAATGTACTGTTTGTTGTTTTGCGCTATTCGCGAATCGCAGCAAAGCGTGTGGCGCCCCCTTTGGCCATCACTTGAAATGTTGGCTAGCCCCTTGTGACGCTTCGGCGGCATCCATTTGGAAGCATTTACAGTAGTGCAGGCATCGCTCACAAGCGAAAGAACAGAGCCACAATTTCACTTTTTGTAGAAAAACATTTAACTCAAACTGTGAATAAAAGGAAAGCTTAAAGGGACTAAATATAAATTGAAGTGAGTGTTTTTGTAGCATAACAATTTTGTAGAAAATCGATATATCACCAGACTTTCAAGTCTCGGGGTGGACTTTGGGATCTCTTTTTTTGTATTCAACGTTCATTTATGCCAGGTCACCTATTTCAAATATATTTATTTATCATTATCAGTTTACGCAAACTACATTTCTTTATTAAAATGGCGGTGAACTCGCAATGTTTAAATTGCGCACACAATTATAATTTTTAAATTTTGGCTACCATGTCAAAGTCAGAATTAAGTATTAACTAATAGCTCAGAATGAAGTCAGAATTCTAAAAATATGTTTCAAATGTAAAAAATTGAATAAACCTGAAAAAATAACTGACTGAATTAGTCATGCCACTCCAGCGCCATTTTAAATTATTTTTCATTAACTAGTTTTTCAATTAGGTAAACTGTATAAGACAACGTAACATTGCATAATGAGAGTTAATGTTTAACTTTCAACGAGCTTAATGGATGCAAACATGAACGAATATTATTGCCACGAAATACTTAATACGAAATATTTTTCTTTGTGTAGATGTATAGCGTTTGCTAAACGGGAAAACAATCACAATTCATGATAATTGGCTACTGTCTAAAGGCGTAGACACATGAGGTCACATATGTAGTCACACATGAGCAGTATAAGTAACAGTATAATAGCATTAACTATACATATGCATGTATAATTAATGCTATTATTAGTTTTAGCAGTGACATTTCTAACGTTATTGTCTTAACGTTAATAGCAGGTTTTGCGACTGATGCCGAAGAAAGACACTATATTATTCTGAATGTAATTTCCTTTTGTATATGACATTGGAATAAGATAGTCATTGATTATACGACGTAATTGCAGATCTGTTTGTATTAATTTACTGAAAGTCATGGTCATGTTTCCACATGCATATTTTTATACTTATGTAATTCTATTGGTAGACCAAGTACGGACCAAAAGCGTACATATAACTCTTAACAAATCATTTAAACTAATTCAATTGTACTAGAACCTAACGATTATACTTGTACCTACCTACAATTGCCTATCGAATTACAGTTGATGTCTTGAAATATTGTTTAATAATTGTTACGTTAAGTTTAACGCCTAATTCAAAGACACTGTACTTTATTGTCTTAACTCGAACATGTGGAATTACCACTCTGTATTCAAATCTTGTATAGACACTTTTATTTTCGACTGAGTTTTGTAAGTATTTTAGAAATATATATATTTTAAACTTAAATAAGTTGTGGGGTTGTAGTAATTGTTTTCACTTCAAACAGTACAAATATCTTTCAACTTAAGAATCTGCCTATATATAGCAAAAACATGCAGAAATATCGCAGTGAAGACGTAGCCGATTTCGTACAAACCTTTTTATTCTTCACCCAGTATAGGACCAAAAATGTTCTGAACTCACCTTTAGCAACACATTTAATCCTGGATCTTCCATAATATTGAACCTCAATAATTCGAATAATAACGTCAGAGTTGCACGTGCGCGAGGCATATGACCAACATTTGTGCCAAATTTTAATGAAATAAATTGAAGATTCGCAATTTTATGATCAAATTTCTATCGAAACGTTTGGCCCATACTGTACAATTAGGTGGTATGTACAGTATGTTGAAGGCTAACAAATAAAAAGCGTCACCTCTTTCGTGTAACTATTTTTTATCGAATTAGTCTCATTACTTTGTAGACACACTGTATATGACGAGTGACTCCGAGAACTGGGACAACTGTGAATAATAGCGTTTGAATTTAATGAATACGAAAATTTTACAAAACGACACTAATATGATATTTATCATGATTTCATCAAACGAACATAAGATTTCACTTGGAATTTTGAGTCATTACGAATGGGGATAAAAATATTGAAGGCAAACTGATGACAGAAACGTTGTACGTAAAATGAAATAAATTAAACAGGACACCAAAAATGAAAAAAAATACTAATAATAAATTGCGACAGAATTGATGTAAATCTAATTTTAAAAACTCAAGATTTTACAAAGTACTAAACATAAAATTATTTTGACAGTACATAATCAAAACCAAAGAAGAAAAAAATTAAAAAAAATAAAAGTTAAAATAACCTTGATGACTTGCGGAAGCGCTTTCGGATACTTTATATTTGAAATTGTTTGTATAGCAATTGAGAAACAAGATCTGCTTTATGTACAGTGTTTTTATGATTTCCATTTTGGTAAAGTGATTTTGCTCGTACTTTTTGTAATTTGAACACGCCGAGAACGTTGATATTTCTCTTTGTCCTTTTTTAAAAACAGTTTTCGAAGTTTTACGGACATCATAGAGTCCAATCTACTGTGCATACCGGAAAACTTTTGATTACATTTTACCACAGCGCGCATTTAGAGGCGGCATTCATTGGCGATCCCGCTCGGCATTGGAAGGTGTCCACAAAATGTTGAGAATTCATCAAAAAGGCATTTACCCTGTAAAATGTAAAAAATAGATTTCTAGACTAAGGGTGAATCACCTAAAAGTATTTCCTGGGACCAATGTTTAGCGATTGCTCAGCTCTGTTGCAAAAATGCTGTTCAACTAAAATATAAATGCGATCAAATACCTTCGACATAACAATTTTGATGCCAAATGACTTACTTCTTAACGAGTTTCCAAGCAAAAGATGTATTTTAGGCGAATCTTAATATCTTAATTATCCACAAATTTAATAATAATCGGACTATTTCTGGCCGACTTATTAAAAATAATAAAGGGGGTCCATAGTTTAAGGTTCACCCTGTATATTTGACAACAATGTGGCCACAGTGTGTTTCACAGCTCTGAACCCTTCAATTAATGGTTGATAATCTGAAAAACTTTCGATAGTTCTCAGATTATAGCTCCATTGCAACTGCAACAAACCAACTGATTATCTGTAGCGCCCCCAAAGGGCAACAATAGCGGTCATTCATATAGGTCACCGCGGACTTTCAAATTAATGTAGGCGAGGTCCCAGATGATACCGGACATAACAATTACCTTTCTGGTTCGGGTGTATGCTCGTCCAGTTCCAATGTGAACACGTATGCCAACGGTGTCATTACTGCGCAAGAGGCCTGGTGGTAAAGACAGACAATAAAAAATTTGGCAAAGGCACAATTCTAATTAAACTGTTGAGCAAAATCAAACTGACAATCATGGTCTAGCCAATAACGAATAATGGAGATAATAATGAAGTTACACCTGTACCTGAGCGGCACTAAGGAAAAGGGTTTGTTGAGATGTCAGATTCAAGCCGGGTAGGACAGCCTCTTCGCCGTGAGATTCCAGCCATTGATTGTAAGCCTTATAATTAGACCAGATAAACACGTCTGTTACGTTAGAGAAATATGTAGTGTACATCAACGAAAATCTTATTTCATCAACTCAAGACTTATTTAATTTTTTTCTAAAACCAAAAATATTCGCAAAATGAGATAAATTTATCTGCATAAACAAAATAACGCTGCCTGGCATGAAACAGCTTGAAACAACTAAAAATAAAAATAAAAACGTCAAGAGGTATATCCGATACAATCAGTAAACTTAAAATCGAATGGAGCTTACCCGAAATGCCAGCATTATCCCGGAGTTGTCCGCTAAATTCTCGTTGAGCGTAAAGTTACCGTCAAACTATAAGTAACAAAAACAGATATGACAAAGATATATTTGTTGATTTGAAGAATTATGTGAGAATTATGTGAGGGTGACATTTAAAGAGCAAAATGGTTTTTATTGGTTAACGAATAGGATTTTGCGAAAAAATACATATATATTTGTTAAACGGGTGACTGGGGTTCGCACAATTTAAACGTCAATTATTTTCAAATTGTTTTTTCCGCAATTTCTACCATCTTTGTCAATTATTTTGATTTTGAATTGATGATTTGATTCTATCGAATAACCAATATTATCCACTTACATTGATGTTAACGTCGGTATCCAGGAATTTTATTTTCTGACGGAAACTGGAGTACATGTCGACAATACAGCCAGTTCTTTGCTCGAAATGTTGTTGTGAAGCCTTGCTCATCCAGGAGCGCCTATTTCCACCTACGTCATACTGAATACCTAACGACATAAAATCACGCACGTAATTATCATATAATATTTTAATTTGAATAATTTATTTTTGACTTTTCCTCGTATGATGGCGTTACACGTCACTGCTTCAGAATTAGTTTCATGCTAGCGAAAAATTGATCACTCAATAGGATTGTCGCACGAAGCGTCCTTGAGACAGATAATTGCTAATACTATTTGCGTGATTTGTCAGAGACACTTATTAGATCGATAATAATTTTCTACAATTTTTATGAAGCATATTTTTAGTACACCAATTACGATTTTGGCAACAGAGATAATTTCTAAAGTTTATCTAACGCAACAAAAAATATTTATCGAGCACATTCATTTAATCATAAAATCATTATGAAATAAAGAAATGATCACTGTTGAAACATTTGAGTGACGTTTCAACACTGATCATTACATTTCATAATGGTAAATGTTTGAGTGGCATTTATCTGCCTTAGCTCGAATTTGGCGATTTCATTTAAATAGAAGTGAAATAAAATATTTCACCTGTGACGTCAAATCCGTGAGTGATCTCGTGGCCAATGGTTGTGCCCAGACTGCCATACGTCACGTACTTGGGTTCGCCCACGGCATAATAGGGCGAGGACAGCAATCCAAGAGCCACAACTGCGAATTAGAAAACAACGATGGCTGCTCATTCGAAATGAAACGCATTATGATTAATCCCTTTATCTACCAATTAATTGTAGTTCGAGTTTGACGAGCTTACCGATTTTGTTCATGTTGTACTGATAAAAGGCGTTGACCACGAAGGGATTAGCAGACGGACCTAATCTTCAAACAAAAGAAAATAGAATACTACTTCGTATATCAAAGGTTCTTAAAAGATTTGCCAACTCTTTTGCGACTCTTGTGAATTCAAATCTTTCTGATTAAACTTGTTGCAATTATAATTTAAAACAATATAAATGAGGATGACAACCCCCATATTATTATATAGCAATTATAATTATACATACCAATTAATTATTTATTTTATTTTTCCAATATAATGAATACTTATGATACCTACTCTGTGGTGTATATATCGTACATCCGTTCTCTCATATGCCGGTAGCAGCGAAGAATATTCTCGAAAAAGAGATGCTCATTTATTGTAACCTGCAAATACAAGTAAAACCAATAAAATCGCAGAAATAATTTGTTTAGTGAAACATAGAAACCAGACTTCAATTCCACTTAAGGTAATTCGACACGAAAAATAATTTTTTAAAATTTAATAGGTAGACTTCACATATTCCTTATATATAGTTTTAATGACCTTAAATATGTTAGTCACAGAATATTTGTCCAAAACAATTTATTTCTTTATACAGTATGTAATTATCAAACTTGCATCATGTTAGCACTACAATATTTAAAAATTTCCTTACCCCTGAATTGAATAATATTGAACAGTAAGTTTTTAATTACATTTTTTGTGATTTCCACAAGAAACGAGTCGTTGTAGAGAATTGGCGATCCGATAAAGGAGCCTTTCATGCTATTTATCTGAAAATAATCAGTAGATCAATTATTTAAATTACCAAATTAAATTACCTATCTTATGAAATTAGACTATTACCAAAAGAGAATCGATATTTTTCTAATCGACCATATTAGTGAGCCGAATTTATCTGAAATTGCATTTGTCGCTCATAAAAATATTGGTTGAAAATCTACCTTTGCTTCAGCGGTACTCTTTGTGACTTCATCAATCCATGAGCTTCCCAATATCGCTTTGGAAAATGACTTCTTGATTATTTGAAACATTGAGTCTACCTTTGTTGTCATGTCAACCAAATAAGAGAACCATTGTATTATGGAAAGTAAACCCTTATGATTACTTTTAATCTACTAGTGGAATTACCAACGTATGTACTCACATCTTTGTGCACTTGATCGAGGTATTCTCGTGAAAAGCTGCGAAGGAACATTGAGGATAAGACGTCAGGCAGTGCCACTTTCGTCGCCCGCACGCAAAATTCCCATCGTTCCATGTCTTTCTAAACGGAAGCAAATCACAATACACAACATGTATAATTAATTTGAAACTCATAGTCAGTGAAAATAAATAGTTAGAGGTACATTAAAAGTAATAACTATATTCGTTATCAAACGTTTTTCATGAATTTTTCAGGCTATCTTTTAATTGTGTGCAATAAGTTTTAAAAAAATTGAATAGTTATTTAAATCATATTTTTTTGGAAATAGTTTATTTTTTAAATTTCTCTCGTAGGCATAACCGAACTAATTATATAAAACTATAATTATAATAATTGATAATTATCTAGTACCTAGATCATTGAATAACCACACTTACCTCTTGATGCATTAATTCCCACAAGACATCTCGCGAAAAGAGGGCCAGAGCCATATTATTGGCCATTCTATAAAATAAAAATCAACAACCGTAAACGCAAATGTTGGTCGACATCAATAATATTGCTCCAATCAACAATTAAGTCCGAAAGTAAAGTGACTTTTTATTTTATTTTATTCACTGAAGTGACGGATCACAACAGGAAGATTCTGTACCCCTCTCAGAGCTTAGGCCCTA